>OX101785.1:33263220-33295720 GCA_944452715.1 Ophion slaviceki | reverse complement strand
GCAGAGTATGATAAAAACCAGAAAACATCCGGGCCGTCCGAACGAAACGGTCGCCGCGCTATCGCGAACCACTCAGCGGCGAATTTTGACTACGTACCTTATGCGCTCACAATAAACAAAGGGCATAAATAGCGAATTTCCCATTCCTTTAATACCGTTACTTATAAGAAGAGAAATCAAATATTGAATGCCTTCCAACTCGCACTTTATCGAAAATCGAATGCGAATCAAGAAGGGCAGTGCGTCAAAAGTCGAAGCAGGCTTAATCCAGCAGCCGAACGCGTATCTCCAATTAACTTCCTTACGTATCGGTCTTCTATCGATCTTGATACAAACGATCTTCATTTTTCGGATCTCGAAAGTTTTATTTTACACTTGTATAATTTCTATCCTCGGTTAGTAAAGAACGGTCTGCATCTATCGTCCTCGCGTCAAGTTGATATTTTAATTCACGCGTAGTGCACTTCGTAGTAAACATATTAAGGGGAGATATACACCTAGATGGTCGAAAAAATCGATTTAGAAGCTATGAACATTCCGTCGACCGGAAAAGACCTACACCATGCGCCTGGTATCGATGATTGCATGTAAGTTGACAAATTTCATGACTTATTCATTCCCAAATTTTCAACCGCGTTTTTCCCAAAACTTCGTTTTTCAAATCGATACCCAAAATTTCTCGAAAACCAATGAACCGATTGCCTTGAGGTTTTTTGTGATTATTATGTACACCATTATCTAATACTTGTCATAGGATTTTTTTTCCGTTACTTAGTTTTTGTTTTATAGACAAAATAATAACTAATTTTTGGCCCAAAAATCACTATTAATGTTCAAACGTCTGCCATTTTTCATAAATCGATATTTTCAAAATCGGCTATGCCAAGTACAAGATTATAGTATCTAATTTAATAATCTTTTTGGTTTTTTTTCAGATGATTTTTGAAGAAACGCCAGTGGGTACCGTATACGCGGATTTTTTTACGGCGCTCCAAGGATCATACAATATCCTTGTACATTTTTGATATTTTTAAATAAAGAAAATTAAACATATTTTTGAATGTATATACTTTTAGATAATTAAAACCCCAATCCGAAATTTCAAATAGTTTTCCTTGAAAAGAATTCACAAAAATGACCTTTTTCCGACTCCTAGGTGTATATCTCCCCTTAAGTACACACACGCACTGGCGCAAAGTCTCTTGCGAGGGTCTTGTCAGCGGCTGTACCAGCGAGTGCACCAGGCCAAGAGCGAGGGTCCTTGTATTGCGAGCGACAACAAATATTTAAGCAACCAGAGCGAGCGCAGAACACCCAACGAATTTAAACTGACTATACCTTTTTTCTGTATCGCTCGTCGTAACCCTAATCACTTTAACCCGCCTAATATCTTATAATAAATAACATTGTGTCAATCGTATACAAGTCTGTCGAATTATTTCTCGATCACCTATCCTATCGCGGAAAGTCCGTAACGCCACTTTACTCACACACATATCCCCTTTTTACCCTAATCCCGTGCTATTGCGCTAGGCGTATGCAACAAAGAGGGAAATTAAATTTCATACTCTTATTCTTTCCGGATGTGATATTCGCAATGATCAATTAAAACCAATGTTCTTAATTTTATAACTCGAGGCTTATGTACGGTTCTATGCGCGAACTTTAAGCGTGTAATAAATATGCACCTAACATAGATGTCTGTGTTGTGTTCGAACGCTTGGGTGCCTATATATATATATATATATATATGCGTGCGTGTGTGTGTGTGCGGGCGTGCGTGCGTGCGTGCGTGCGTGTGTGTGTGTGTGTGTGTGTGTGTGTGTGTGTGTGTGTGTGTGTGTGTGTGTGTGTGTGTGTGTGTGTGTGTGTGTGTGTGTGTGTGTGTGTGTGTGTGTGTGTGTGTGTGTGTGTGTGCATGGGCATCCAAGCGCGATGATCGTTCAAATACAACACACATTTCAATGTTATATATCTATGTGTATATATAGTACTACACACTTTGTACATTTATGTCCACAGGGTGAAAATGTGTGTATGTAGACATTACTCGAGAAAGCTATCGTGAACAATGAACAATCGACTTGGCCAAAAGCTTGTCTATCTACAAATATCCAACAAGAGGGATTATATACCATAAGGTACTATCTTAAATTGAATTCAGACTGGAATCCAAAGTCCTCCCAGTCTCCGGAGAGCTTTTATCCAAACGAGAACTATATAGGAACGCGGATTGAGCAACGTGGTGGCTCGCACAGGGTTGAAACGAGAGAAGGGAGAGAGAGAAAGAACGAGAGAGCGACCGATGGGGTGGGGGGAGCCAAAGAACCTGTGGTGAAAGCTCGCCGATATTGCGATCGAGAAATTCCCTCATTGTCCTCAAGATCGTTTCTCAACGCTGGATTCGATATAGAAATTTTCTCGTGGATAATACCCCTTTCCCCACCCCTTAGACGGCAAGCTCCTTACGAGAAATGATACCTCCCCTTTCTGCCTTTCTTCAGCCTCTGTGTTGCCCTTATACCTGCTCCCATTTCTCCTTCCATAGACCCTTTTTCGATATATCAAGTCGTATTCCCAATTCACTTACAATCGCGCTTATCATCGCCACTGTTATTTCCCACGACAAAATATATGCACGTCTAATTGTTCTTTCGTATTGTGTAACCCCCTGTATATCTCAGTCGCAATATCACCCAATATCGCATTCATTGGCGTGGTACGTTGCTGTATTTTCAAATAATTTACCCCCACCAATTTTTATATAAGGTAAATATCAAAGAACTCAGAAACCGTTATTATACAATCTTTTTTTATGAACGATGACTTAAAAAAAAATTAATCCTTATGATTTGTGCTTTATCTAAAGGTAAGGTTTTTTGTACCTGAACCGAGAAAGTAAAGCAATCATTTTGTGGATTCGCAAGGCAAAAGTCGCGTACACAATGAGACGTGAAAAAAAAATAATAATCTGCAGGAACAATCGAATGGCATATAAAAAATCGACATTTCGTATCAGCAAGAATCAGAAAACATTGAAGAACTTAATTAAGATCCGCGATTTCTGCAAGATAGAAAGCAATATTATAATTTTTCAAGAACAAGATAGACATTGAAATTCATAATATATTTTTGTTCGTAGATACATACATATGTATGTATACTACGACTAATCCGACTTAATTTTTGTGTTTTGCGTACCGGTTTTCGTTCATCTTAGTTGCCATATTGGTTTAGTGCCATTTTAATAGATACTTAGGTTTTAATGGTCGTAAAAGTATTCAGTTTGTCGTTAGCATACACACACACACACACACGCATGCATATATATATATATATATATAATAGTGTGTGTGTATGCGTGTGTGTGAATACACATACGGTGTCAGGCTGCGGAAATGGAGTGTCCGAGCGAGAAGCCCGCGCGCGAGTGTCGAGTGTACAGAACAGATATCGTGTAAGTTGGACTTAAACTCGGAGAATTTCCGCGATTCTGGCCGTAGCGGTATTACTGTAGTGTTGCACCGCATCATTTGTCTCCTTCTCTCTTACACTCGCTAAGTCTCTAGCTTCTTCCTTGGCATCGAGTCATGACCTCCAAGGGACTACGTATTCGTAAAAGGTTTTGTGTGCCCCACGTCGGCTCCTATCTATGGGGAGGTGTAGAAGCGGAAGGAAGAAAGGCGAGAGGGCAAGCTTCGTTCTTTCCTCGATGCCCTTACATTCAAGATTTTAAGAGAATCCTCCCGCAGCAAAGAGGTGTGCCAAGCCTCGAGGTTTCGAGCTCTCTTTTACGGCGGATATATCGTTAGAGTCTTGGCGCTTCAGCGGCAGTGGGGGACGCACCGAATGTACTTTTACATACATACACACGTATAGAAAAAGGGAGAGAGCACGAGAACGGGAGACAAGAGACAGAGCGAGAGAAAAGCGTTGCGGCTACTTAGGAGGGTGCTTCGATACAATGATCGAATTTTTCGTGGTAATCGCTTGCTCACGTCGATTCAGCCGTAAATGGTTTGCCAACGAATACGCAATAGAACGAGCATCATGCTGAAATCGAACATAACATTTTTTCTTCTACTTTCTATTTCAAATTTATTGGAAGTTAATTGCAAAAGTAAATACGAAAAAAGATTTGAAGCGCTAAATCAGCAGCAGTGACGGGTCAAAAGATTTGATTTTTTGGCATATTCTTAAAGTATACATATTCAAAATTGTGTAAAATAATTTTCAAGTCAGAATTCCGATAATGGACAGGATTACAGGCCATGTTCTGGAAACAGATAGCACGACCGATTATGATTGGCAGTCCTATTCTCGGCAGATGCGCGCGCTTTCATAGTATATGAAATGTTAATTCTTTTTCTATTATAAAATTACTGTCTGTAAGTCGCTTGCTGCGCAATTTAATGTGAGTATCAATATTCAATTTGAAACGTTATTTTATATCGTGAAAAACGCAACGAAACCTTTTCACGCTTTTTTCTCGAAACGTCTTTTCTTAACATTGTCCCAGCGAAAACTCGAAGACTAATGAATCGATAAAAAAATTTAAATTATTTTCGTAATCACAGTGCCTACGTCGGTGCATGGCCGATTTATTACATTTTGATAATTACTATTTTTATACCCCTTGAATAACGAAAAGGTATTAAAAATGATTTTGTTTCAAACTGCCGCCATTACATTTTTTTTTCAATTTCAATTTTTTTATTGAGGTCTCAATTGACTCCTGAGTTCCAATGTTTACCTTTGCGGGTTTTTACGTATAACCCTTCGCAATTGAACCCTTTCCTATCACTCCCTAGCCACACTTCGCTAATCTAACCTAACTTCCGTCGCGCCCACAGCCGTCTTAAGCTGCACTGTACCGCATGTGCCGAGGGTACGGGGGAACTGTCGAAAACCCGTACCGATATAGACGGCCCTATAATCTTCTGATTCTCTGGTGCACATACTTCAACTCAAGTATCTACACCAAGGTATCAGAAGCCTTCCACTCGCTGGTTGATGCGCCAGCCGGTGCACGGCTAAGCTGTCACCGCTCCGAGTATTGGCCACACACAATGCTGCGTAACTCGAAGTACTGCTAGAGCCGTACCCCCACCGCCGATCTGCCAGTGTCGGTGCAATGTTATTTAAAATTTTCTTTTTTAAAGGCCACGCATAACGATAGCTACATTCATAGAAATATCGAAATTTTTTACTTTTCCATTTTGAGATAACCGTTCACTAAAATTTTGATGGGACAATAGAGAGAAACTTTTTTTTCATCGTCACATTGAAGCTTGTAACTCGGGCCTTTTTTAAAAATATTTTTTATCAAAAATTGGTTTTGAAATAGTTGACTATATGCTCAATAGAGTATCCTTTACCCGATACCTAACCCTCCGTCGGCTACCCATGACTATATCGTCATACTTGACTATGGTATTGACATAGGTAGCCGACGGAGGGTTAAATAGTTAGTTATACGGGCGAAAAAGATTCTTAAAAATTGACAATTTTTTGATGCGTCACAGAGGCGTTCTCCCTTAACAACAAAACATTCGTGCGACAAACATTGTACAGTCGTACAATATATCGATGGTTACACGATCTATTTATTTCTATCGGTTCGTTTCTTTTCCCGCGCAAATTGAGAAAAGTGAATCGATCTCAGCATCTATAAGTCTTTTCCACAAAAAACCCGTTCCTTCCCCCTTTTCCCGGCTTAAACCAGGTGAGTAGTTTCAATTGAAGTGTCGCTTCTCTGAATTCAATATGTCAATATGAAATTCAACGTGGGATGCCCGACAATAAGGAACGACGAATTAAACATAGATGAAAGTTCACGTCCCCTTGTCTGGCATAAAATCTCATAGCTGTTGTGTGGTATACGAACACGGTAACACCAGGCGATAGATTATAGTGAAGTTCGCTGTACTACATACTCCTATGTTTGACTGGTGACGGTATAAACGCAGCTGACATTATCGCACGATCCCTCCGCGAACGAGGTAGCCAGGGGAAAGAGGGAAGGTGGAGCGAGAGACTATCGGTACGAATCAATTTAATAGACAGTAGATAATCGGGGTACGATCATTATTCAGGACGTTCATTAGGTTATCGTGTTCGTAACGTGGCACGATTCAATCATGCGGTATCTCATACAACATCTACATACGGATAGAGAGATCGGTATAATAAAGGGAACGTACGAGGAGAGATAGAAGCCAAAACGCGCCACAGGATGTGAAGCTTGCCATCGTCTGCGAGCCAGTTATGGTGCATGTTATAGCGTTTAATTCTCACATACCTGTGTATATATGTAATGGACGAAAATGTAATCCATTGATCACGGCCACTACTCTGCCCCTCTCCCTCTTGATTTCTCATCTATTCGTGTATGTATCGAAAACCACACAGATACACGTGTATATAAATATATAGTGTAAGTTCGGGGTAGTTGGCCACAGTTTTCCATGGATCCGTCAAAATAAAAGCACAGACGTTTCTTAACTTATCTTCATTTGTAATTAAACGTTGAACATTTAACTTTAAGATAATTTACAAAATTAAAACAAACTCCTATCAGATCAACCTTAAAACTACTATTTTTTGAAATCACGATTCGCTATCTCTCCCGGAGTATCCGGGCGTAATGGCCATAGGAGTAGAGGTGAGATGGCAGGTGACCCAGCAGCATGCTCTCTGTTTTCTCTTTGGTTTTATGTTTAATTCTTAATTTTTTCTTTTCGCTACATCTAGAATACATATCATCAAAATCAGTATAACTTTTGTTTACCCAAAGCTGGCACACTATCCACTGAAGCCAGTCTTCGATGAGATAAGTTTCATAATAATTTTCATCGCAACTTTTTTTGTCATTGTTCTTATACCGTCTTTCTAAGGTCTTCCAAGGTGTTTCGTAGGCCCTGGCGACCACACGAATCGACAATTCATCATTTTTCACAGCACTGTTGCTCTTAGTAATGTTTGAGTCTAGTTCCGCGTAAAGCAAGCTTTTCTCTTGTACTTGTTAGGCATCTAAAACAAATGTCGAAAAAATGAATTACTTGAACACATTACAACTAATGTGTAATTAGTTGTAATGTGGCTATCATACACCGACTGTACGTGGCCATCTCTCCTAATCTCCCGGGAGAGATAGCCACATCTAGAATGTAAACAAGTAGAAACAATACATGTGAAATCTTGAGGTTATAACAAAGCACTGTTCGTGCACTATTCAAGAAATATAAAAGTAACCATTACTTTTACAAAATAACATCGCCACAATGTAAATCACGAAACCTTCAAAAAAGTTTAGTAGTAGACAGAATAATTGAAAAGGATTTTACTTACTTAAGATTTTTTTGCCATACTTTTGATTGTACACTTACACCTGTGCAGGACGTGAAGCGAATTAAGCAGTAACAGGTGAACTTTATTGCGCGGTTCTATGAAACATATGGCCTATTTCTATTTCTATTGGCTTTATTTCTATAGGGTTCTATTTCTATTGGCCATGTCTCCCTTATGGCCAACTCCCCCAGAATCATCGTGTGTGTGGGTGTGAGTGTGCGTGCGTGCGTGCGTGCGCGCGCGCGTGTGTGTGTGTGTGTGTGTGTGTGTGCGTGCGTGCGTGCGTGCGCGCGCGCGCGCGCGCGCGCGTGTGTGTGTGTGTGTGTGTGTGTGTGTGTGTGTGTGTGTGTGTGTGTGTGTGTGTGTGTGTGTGTGTGTGTGTGTGTGTGTGCATACACGGTGTATTTTAACTACTAGTTTTCCTTTGGTGAGCACATAAGGTATCACATTGCAAGCAAAACACTTTTTTTTAAATGTCGCGCGACAAAAATTGGCCGAGATATTCGCGAGTAAAGTCCAACGGTGAGAAAACAATGGTACCTTAGTTTTGGCGTCCAACGAGAGTGTACGCGGGTTTGAATCAACGTTCGCGCAAGTGTATTAAAATCCATTGATTTTTGTTAAGTTCAAATTGAAATTGAAAGTTCAAACTTTCAATTTCGATCGTTGAAATTTGAATTATGAACTTTATTCGGTCGCCCGAATAAAGTATTAAATAATAAATAAAAAGTGTCAGACCATATTATCCATCGTTACTGGAAAGATCTAAAGATCTAAAGATCTTTCAAGTAAACAATGCATAACATTGTTTAACATTTTTTGTTTATTATTTAATACTTTATTTGAGCGACCGGATAGTGTTAAAAACTCAAAATTCTAAGTTCAATCCCACTTCCCCGAATGAGGATTTGAACCTGCGTCCGCGCTCACTTGGACACCGAAACTAATGTGCCATTGTTTACTCACCGTTGGTTTACTTTACCTTTACTCGTGAATATGTTGGCCAATTTTAGTCGCACAACATTTAAAAATAGGCGTTTTGCTTCGAAAGAGACACCCTATATGCTCACAAACGGAAAACTAATAGTTAAGATACACCCTATACAGGGTGTGCCTCTTATCTCTGCCACCCGAAATAACTTGGTAACTATCGACGTCACAAAAAAATGTTCCAGACAAAAGTTGTACGGTGTGAGGGGGGCCATCAAAAGCGAGCATTTTTTTATTTCGGTGGAGGCGCTAAGGCACAGTGAAGGTCACCTTCACTTTTTTAATTGGAATGGTACATATTTTTCAACCATCTTGTGGACCTCCTAATGTTTTTTTATGCGGCTTGAGGTGCTTCACAAGATGGTTGAAAAAAGTGTACCATTCCATTTAAAAGAGTGGAAGCGACCTTCACACTGTTCAACTTTTGTCTGGAACATTTTTTTGTGACGTCGACAATTACCGAGTTATTTCGGGTGGCAGAGATAAGAGGGACACCCTGTTTATATTATAAGCGGAGATCAGGTTGTCTTGTCAGATGTCTGTTTATAATTATACATTTTGTAAATACCAGAATTTTTTATTCCGGTCAACAACTAACGTGTATCACATGAACGAGTCTGCAAATGCTTGGGGCCCAAAAAATGGGTCGGTGTTCAATATTTTTTTCTGATCAGAATATTGCGATGACCAGGTCGGGATTTCACACACAATTGATACATAGTCTCGCTAAGTTTGACTTCTTTCTTTATTGAAAAATATTGATAAACAATGAAGTTATTATTATTAAAACAAAGTGTCACTGATGTTGCATTGTCAATCGGTGCAGGTGGTTCAGGCATCTAGGGTGATCTGAAAGGAAAAATGTACAACATTAATACTTTCCGATCATACAACATTAAGACTCCGATCATACTTTCGTATGATCGGATGCTTTTTTTAAATTTTGGTAATTGTGAAAATGGCGAGCTGTGGAAAAAGATTAGATTATGCATCAAGAAATTCATTTATCCACGAAAAAAAAAACAATTTTTATCTTTGGTCATTAACTAACGGACAAACATATCAAAAAATCATCCTTCCATATGATAGGAAATATTACATAACGACTTACACCGTTTCATAAAACTGAGTTTTAAGAAAAAACGCAAAAAACGGGAAAACTGCAGTGATGACCTGTAGTGCACTGGGCCATCTGACCTTTCTCAAAAATCGTCATAACTCGGTCAATTTTTAGAATTTTCACAGAATCTGCATTGCAAATTGAAGTCAAGATCCAAGGCTATAAAAATATGCAATAAAAATTGTATTCTTGAAAGTCCGAGCTTTTACAAACTTCTTGGGTATGTTAATATATGTTATCGTTGTTGTTGGTAAAGCGAGTATTTCAAAAAATGAACACCATGTAAAATACACATAGGTACAGAAGCTGGGAAAGGAAGATCCACGTAATGTACGAAGGGGCCTAGTTAGCAGTCCGCATTGTTGGCGAAGCTCACGGTTAATGAAGGGAACCCCAACCTCTGTGTCTGTGTATAGTAGTCGAGATTTTCTCATCCCCCTTTTCACGCAAATTCCTTTTTATTCATGGTTTATTCCATCTATATATATAATTTGTAACGATAGCCCGGCATGCCCAATACACTACGAGTATGGTGTAATAGTGGTGTATGTACGTAGAAATAACCACATAATGCACCTAGACATATATGTATATCAGTGCCAAAACCGCCTTGGCACATAACATCAAAAACATTAGCTAGTTTTCTTTGTCAACTTGGTATTTTCTCACTCGGTCGTTGGGTCTCTTCCTCCGAGGCAGCATTCTTATTCCCTAAGAAGAATGTTATATATGTAGTCATATATATACGTATGTATATATACACTCGTGTGAATATACGTACGCGTAACACGGAAAGAGCAGTTTTTTCCGTACTCCAGCCTGGAAGAATACCGAGAAGTACCACCAAAGAACGTTTCCGTGCGGGCTCTGTTGTGGCCGACGAATCCTCTTCCAACTATACCCCTCTCTGGCCTACTTTAATCACGACTCCACAAAGTGCGGCATTGTCCTCCTGACTATCGGTCTGAGCAGGTATCCACGGTAATACATACCGCCATACACTCTTTTGGTTCTCTCATTCCCGCCCTTTGTACCCCCCCCCTCTCTCTCTCTCTCGCCATGTATGTTTTTTTTTCGTCGTCGCTTTCATCGTCTCCGCACAGTTCTTGCCGATGAGTAACTAAAAATCCGCACGGAAAACACTCGTCTTTGCCTCTTTTGCTTCCGCCATATTTGTTTTGATCCAACCCTGCTTCTATAGGTCCGCGTTCGTCCTGTATATACCTAGCTCGCTACTCGTCCACACTGCTCCTGATCAGGACGAGTCCCTATCGATTTTTATATTTCAATCTGACTTTTTTTCCAACGAGTTCTTTTATTCGAATGCCTTTCTTTTATGCTATATATAGGTTTGTGAAAGGCATTGAAGCAGTTGAACCTAAGTGTCCACAAGAAAAAGTCGTCTTGGGGGAAGAATGACGAAGAGGTTGGAGGGCTACGCACTTTTATAGAGCGAGCCAACTAAAATCTACCAACCGAGTTGCTTTTGTAGTTCTATTTCATAACCGTAGACTGCGGTTAGCGGACATCTTGACCTATGTCGGGACTCCGATACTAATTGATTTGAATATATCGCTTAATCGAATCCCGCCAAACGTGTAGCAAGGCCTTAATATTCCCCCCCCCTCTCTTTGTATAAATGCATATACATGTGTGTGATAGCACCGATGCCCTATACATACTGCACAATATCGGCAGTGCTCTACATACCATGCTCGAAGGGCCCAAAGGCACTATGAGGCTTTGACCTTCATTGGCTGGGTCACCACTGCAATTCTGCTAGATATAGTCGACCAGCATCATCGCCCTATTAAAATCCCATTCGACATTTCAGAACCCCGATCCGCTCATCCTAGGTACACACTCGTTCCCTGTGTTGTATCATTACAAAAATAGAAAATCAACTGTAGAAACACGGAATGGTTCATGGCTCACCCCTATATTTGTGTGTATGGCTCACCCCTACGTTTGTGCGTGTGTGTGTGTGTGTGTGTGTGTGTGTGTGTGTGTGTGTGTGTGTGTGTGTGTGTGTGTGTGCGTGCGTGTGTGTGTTTGTTCGATGAGATAGTGACGAGAGACTTTATTTTTGCATGCACACAGCGCGGACACATCCGCCGGATCCCCCGGATCGCGTCATGTATGTCGTTGACATATCACGTCCCAATTTCTCTCTCTCTCTCTCTCTCTCTCTCTCTCTCTCTCTCTCTCTCTCTCTCTCTCTCTCTTTCTGCCTCTAACCTTTCTTCTCTTTTATTCTCCGTCTCTTTCGTGTACCGAAACTCTCGCTACAGTTTCATCGATCGATACTCTCGAACTACCTTGATGCGTTTTCGATCTATATACCCTCGACGTCGTGATGCTCAAATATATATTTTCTACTCGGCCCCTTTTTTATCCGCATATACACTTTTTTGTGCTCATCGCCAGCACCATCCTTCTTCCGCCTCAGCATGACATTAACGAAAACCTTGATGATGAAAATCTCCGGTCTGTAAAATGTGTGTAAGAGATTCTCTCAGGTAGAAGACGTTCCCTGTGAAATTACACCCATACGTTCCTCGATTGTGACTCGGACGTATGACACATTTAGCTCATACGCACCACAAATCAAATTCTAGCTTGGCAGTCTAATGCCATTGCTCGACAGGCGTACGTCGTAGGGTGCTCACTTGTCGATGCCATTGAGTAAAATGGGAACTCGGATATTGTATCCTTCATACTTTATTCGGAAAGTGGGTCTCCGGGTATTTATGTTTATTTACATTGCGAGGAAACTCATTTTTTTTAATTCGCAAAAGTACGTCAAATAATTATCGAGGAATGTTGCATTTGCATTTATTCATTCACTCACATAAGCAAATAATAATTTAACATTGAATCATCTAAACTGGCAAATCGAGCATAGAATACGCAGTATATATGAATGTACTGGATATTGTAAATTCAATTTTTTACACGAATATTTACACGCACGCACTTGAACGCATGTATCTAAACGGAGAAATACACTTAAAATGCTCAAGCACTCGGTGCTGCATGAGCCAACGTGCATTCAAACTTAAGGTTGTGAGGATTGCGCGGGCGATGTGACGTCGAAGGAATGAGAGGAAACTTCACCAGAATAAGAGTATGGGAAGCAGAAAAAATAGTAAAAAATGTCGTGCGGATGCTTCCTATCGCTGGCTATGGTCGGTACGCTGGGGCAGCAGGGGAAGCGGCAAGAGAGGACGCGTGTTGTAGAAGTGTATCAAAAACGAAAAGGCGAAAGGGGCCCATCTCGGCCCGCTGTATACAGACGCTTCAGCCTTCTCTCGTATATATACGCGCAGACATTACTATGTACGTTTTCTCGTAGTTGTCGCAATGGTGCACGTTATATATACATCGTCGAAGAGTGAGAGGGAGAAAGGGATGGTACGGGACCGAGGGTTGAGGGGGAGGCATGGCGAGAAGAGAGGACAAGTAATTTCCTTGGTGGAAGCGTGCGAAGCGTACGGAAGCGAAGAACGAGAGCAGAGAGGTCGGCAGGGACGAAGCTCCCAAGATGAGGAGAGCGAAAAAGGGAGAGAGATAAGGCGACAGGCGGCGAGGAAGGGAGAGAATGTAGGTGAGAAGGGAGTGTGAAAGCGGAAGTGCGCGCAGAGGTCTCGGGTTGCGAAATGTTATAGTATGAGGGGCGGAGGCCGTTGTGGCACCTCTACGGCGGTGGCCGTACGTTCACCACAATCCGAAGGAGAACATGCGGCGGGAGGAAGCTCGGATGCTGCTCTCCCAAACTAAACTAAATAATATTGATGGCTAACGGAAATTGAAAGCTGTTAAGGTGTTCAGGAGATGCTGTGCGAAACGACGTCCTCTCCCCGGCTCTGCGTGCTGCATAAATAAGACGGGAAGGACGCGGGTAGGTCTGCATTAGGATTAGGTCCGTATCCCAGAACGTCTCTGCACTCTAATATACAGCATTCGCCTGGTATTCCCACGTACGTTCATATATTCGAGTTAAAGTTATCATCTTTCTCTCTAGCTTTTTACGTGGTATCTCTCTCCTCCCACTCTCGTTTTCTCGCTCTCCCTCTCCCTGTCGTGCACTCCCTCTCTCTTTTCTGGGGAAATCGTCAAAAGGAATTCAAGAGTATGAAAGTGCTCCATCTGCACTGCATACAACTCTGTGACCATTTTAGACTAACCATTCAAATCGTATGCACAATTCGTGTGGCGAATACCCGAGACTGATTGCTTTAGACCAGGGTTTCCCAACCTGGGGTCCGGGGGCCCAAAACAAACCCAAACAAACCCAAGGGGTCCGCGGACAACATGAATAGATATACAAAATTGTCGAACGAGGTCAAAGGGGTCCACCGATGAAGGGGAGAGTGGGGTCTAGGAGTCCGCCGTCAAAAAAGGTTGGAATAGGCCGCTTTAGACGATAATTGCTATGATCGGTAATGAGTCTTCCCAATGGGATTCAATCAATTTAGGCAATTGCCTAAATTATTGCTTATAACTCAGGTTGTAAGCAAGACTTATCTTTGCCAGTATTGCTGCTTTTTCGTACAAGAGCCACTGCCAACTTCTTAGCACCCACTTCGTAAGCGATACTTCATGTATTGTCATGTCTTCGTACGTAGAGGCCTGACTATTTTGACTGAAGTTGTATTGGTGAAAACAACTATTATATATATATAATTATACTCCACAAAAGAGATAGCAATGAAAATTCAGATGTTATGTTATGTTATAAGCGATGGTCTGCTTCAACACCCGTGCGGAAAATTGATAGGGCATCCCTAATAAAAATAAAGGTCTTTCAGGGCCCCCCTAGTGCTTTCCCTAGTAGGGATTTCCAGAATGGGCCCAAACTTGGCCATTATCGGGATAAACTTGTAGGGATTTCCACAATAGGCCCCGACTTGGCCATTATGGGGATAAACCTGTAGGAATTTCCACAATAGTTCCCGACTTGGCCATTATAGGGATAAACCTGTAGGGATTTCCACCAAAGGTCCAGACTTGGCCAGTATAGGGACAAACCAGTAAGGAATCCCACAATAGACCCAGATCGGACCATTATAGCGATGAACCAGTATAAATAGCTTAGGCTACATGGTTGATGGTATTTCAATTATTCAAATCGATTATGTTCATCGATCGAATAATATTATTGAATGCAAATTCGGAAAAAGCGTAAGAGAATTGGCAAATAAAAAATCTATGACGAACACAAATATTTAGACAAACATCAGCCAGTATTTATTTATCAAATTTAAGAAACCTTTTACATAGATATAGACAATCATTAATGGTTCCACTCATACATAGAGTAATGCTAACACATGAGTGTAAACAGTCCCATACGGTTTTCTCGACATTTTTATAGCAACTAATTTCCGCTCAATACTCATCATAGGGAAAATTACTTCTCTTGAAGCCTTCGCTGATATTTCCCATCCACAAACTTTATCTGACTGTAGGATAAGTGAATAAATTGGTTTTTGTTTTCCAGATCTTTTCCTCAATGGAAATAGATTCTAGTGATTCAGTAAACCCATATCTTTTTTAATCTTTACTGCACATTCATTCCTTAGAAGGACAACGTTACCCGGTGTGGCAGTACTAATTGTACTACAGTTATTGATAGTCAATTTTTTGTCAATAATTATCCCGCCTTCAGTTGCCTTTTCTTGTAACTGATATTTGGATGGAATTTCTGTTGGCCTCTGAAGAAGGAAGCTTTTTTCGTGCTGTCTGCGACAAAACTGAACCAGCGGTCTATGTGGAGTTCTAATTAAACGTTTGATTTTTCCAAGGTGATTTTCGAATGGGAAGCAATTTGTTTGCTCAAATTGCATCTAAAATAATCAACGTCGTCCGCCACATGGCAAATATTGTGCATGTTTATGACTTGAGCTTGTTCTCCATATAAAACTGGTTGCAAGAACACAAATATTTTCAAGTACCTTCGCGCTTTTTCTTTGTAACGATGAGTTAACGCCTCATTGCATAAAATTCTGAAACTAGTGCGCAGCAATAGGAAATGTTTATAGTGCCTTGTTAATATAAGATTTTCCAGAACGATAGGGCCACAATATAAGAGAAAAATCTGAATTCTGTGGCTTTCCATTTAGGAATACAATGAATTGTCCTTGGTTTTCGTTGAAACTCTTGGGGAATTTGAGCTTTAAAAGACAACATTCTGCGGAAAAGTTCTAATCTCCTGCTCAAATTTAACAACACTTTTAGTGAATCAGTTAATGAAAATTCTAATCTTGTTCGTAGCCCTGACACAGACTAAGTGCATGAAATCTAATGCAAAAATTCTAGTCATATATATCTCCGTTTCTATTAATTCCAGCGGCGAATTTGCAGTGTGGTGGCCGGGATCCAGTCTTTCGCGAAAAGATCTGTCATTTCATTTTAGGTGATCAACTCCAGGATAAACTATCTGTGTCTTATTTGTTTTACCAACTTGAATAGCCTTTCCATAGATAGTACAACGTCCACAAGCACTGTAGCCACCATGCCCTTTCGTTCCTTTACAACAAGACCGAGCCGGAGTATCCGCGACAATAGCTCTTAGGTAAACTTGAAATACTCTTTCGGACTGTGTTAAACCTTCTGTAAGTGATTCAATTCTCTTACCAAGTCTGTAAATTAGTCATCCAACTTTTTTGATTTACCCACTCCACTGTATATCGCAACCATGAAAGGTTCATACACATCGGATTCGTAAAATATTTTACAAGAAATTGGCCAAAACTCGATTTTTCCCGATTTTGATAATGGCAACCCGTCAATATTAATAATCAAATCGATAGCTCCTTTATGAAAAGTAGCTAAACACCTTTTCAATCCTTTTTTAACCCCAAAGTATACAAATTCTCTAGGCTCGCTCTTATTGAGGAACTTTCCATCGGTCGAATATCATAATTCGCATGTGTCGTACCCAGAAAAGTTTTCGCTGTTTTTGGTAAATCAGGAAGTAATTTTTTTCTAAGGATGCCTAATAACTCTTTCAAATTTCCATCAAAGTATACAAATTCTCCAGGCTCGCTATTTATTGAGGAATTTTCCATCGGTCGAATATCATATTTCCCATGTGTCGTACCCAGGAAAGTTTTCGCTGTTTTTGGTAAATCAGGGAGTCATTTTTTCTAAGGATGCCTAATAACTCTTCCAAATTTCCATGAGTGATGTTAGCGTTGACCGCCCACTTCCGAAGGTTCTCAATTTCAGCCGGCGTCGATATCATTGATCCAGTAATATGATCGATTGCCGAATTAGTCTCCTCCCAGATGTCGACGTCAGAGCGAATAGAAGTCCGTGGGATTGAAGCAAGGTTTTCGGCTTCACTTTTTTCACTGATGACACTCCGTGGGTAGTTTACAGTGTCTTCTGCCTCTATGCTGTTCATGGAAAACTCCTGCTCTAGAACAGTAGTTGATATTATTTTCAATCAATTGCAATGAGTAACCTAAACGTTGAATAAAACTTTGTAAAAATGTACTTATCGAGAAGACTGTCTTTGTTCTCATCCTTTCTGCCTTGTATAATTTGCCCCATATCTCCTATGATTTTTCGGTAATACATTCTGTTTTTTCGTTTACGATCGCGGTCACCTTTCTTTTCATTTCGATCTATTATATTGTATTTTTTTGTACTGCGAACTAGAATATAAATGCAAATTGCACAAAAAAATGTATTACAACAATAAACGTTCAAAGCGAATTGCACGTCTATTATATCGTATAGGTTACAGTCGTACGAAAAACAAACAATTGCAGTCACTTTTACGTAATTCCGGTTATGCGTCGCGTACGTTTCATGTACCGTGGCCCGCCAATTGACAAGTCGCCCTAGCGGTGACGCTCGACAAAACATAAGAAGAATACACCTGATTGGTCGGTTCTCTGACTATCGGCATGTCGCCGTACGAACATAGTGTTCCCTGCACGAAGCCATCTTGTCAATATGTATTATACATTGAGACGTATAGGTCCGTCTCATCAACAAATAACCCCCACCACATAACCAAAACAAACGACGTCACAAGAGAAAAATAATGTATCGACACAAAAACTAACAATAATAGAAAAACTTGTGAAAATCGATAGGAATAACAGACCAACACAAAAACACAAGGTCAATTGGGTAGGACGTACAGAAAAACGAAATTTAGAGGTAAAATTTATTTAGAAAGAAAAAAGTTAACAATAAAGGGAATTATGGGTAACAAGTAAGAGAAGGGAAAAGAAAAGGCGGTGAAATCGGAGCATAAAAGGACACACCTTTTCGAGGGAAGGCACTACTTCTTTTAACTCAGAAGTCGACTATTACACAGCACATGAATACTGACCTTAGAGGAAGGAAATTGTAGGGGAAAGAAAGTCGGCAGAACACAAAAGGTGGAGTCATTAGAATGAAAGAGGACTCTCAATTTTCTAAAAAAAACCTAAGAAGTACACAGCCGACACGAATACTGACCATAAGGGGAGGAAAGTGCGGTGGGAGGAAAGCTAAGGAAAGAGAAAATTGAGAAGCGTTAAAAAGATAAAATAGAGAAACTTCTGAAGAGAAGAGTTGTAGGGTAAAATAAAAGGATTAGGATAAGGATAAAAGAAAAAAGAGAACAATAAAAAAAGAAAAAAGGAAATAAATTATAAGGTAAATAGAAAAAATGTATTAGGAAAGCATAAAGGGCGAAGAGGTATTTTAATTTGCGAGCGTCACGATACTCATGCAAAAAAAACAACACACACGCACACCAACACCGAAACGACGTAAATATTGAGCGAGCCAGCGCGTCACGATCTACCGCGCCGCGATCGATAGAGCGAGTAAAGGAGAGGTAAAACATTATCGACGCGTGATAATCAATGCGGGTCGGGCCCGGAAAGGTTTACCATCCGAGTAATCACGCGAAGTCAACATTTACCGACGGAAAAAAACATTGCAGAAATTACAAGAACAACACAAACAACACATTACACCTACACAAGGTGGTCTTTTCCATTGTATCGAGAGACAAATTGAAACACAATAATTTTTTTTCTAATTGTAAAATACCAAAACACCCGAGTCTCAACTAATTTCTTCCCTGGTCGAGTCCTGAACCAATAAATTTATTTGTAACGAAGTCCGACCCGTTGCAATATATACATAAACGCGCGCCTCCATCTTCTTGTCCGCATCTTTCGACCTCCGACCTCGCGTATCCATTGTGTTTGCCGACGTTACGAATGGTTCATGAATCTTTGTTGTAAAGTTATTGCATAATATCACGCTCGCGTGTTCACGCATTGATTTTCACAACCGTGAAATGGGTGTCTTTTTTGCGGTTTTACGTGATATCTTTCCATGAAGATACACATACAGCGCGGAACGCACAAGATACATTAACCTCACATTTATCGTGAACACGTCTCGTACCACGTGCGCGTATTGTGTTTGCTCGACCTACAAACGGCGAAGACATCGCCGGCAGTTGACCACGTTTTTGGGTGATTTCTTACTAAACAAGTAAGCAGTGTTTATTGGTTTTTTACTGTTCATCTTCACAAACCCCACGGTAATTAGAACACCGATAACGCACACAGCATGCAAATTCGCTTTACAATGCAATTACGAACTCGTTGTATCATTGAACGAATAGTTCAACTTCCTATAGGAATAGTTCCTATGTGTAAATACGACACATTTCATTTAAAAGTTCCAATTTATTTTTTTGTATGAACTGTCGCTGTTATTCTATGTAAAAAGAATAGTTGTTTCCTCTACCTCTCTGGCTATAAAACCGATAGCTCGGTAAATACTAATACGTCGTAAAACAAATCAATCGAATGAGAGAATGAGGAAACTCAACCACAAAGAATATGCTTACTCAACAACGACGGACGACGCTGGGGGAAAAAGTCAAAAGAGATAACTGATAAAAAAAAGGAAAAAACCCTGTATGGCCGAAAAACTCTTGAGCCGACGGAATCTTTCACCTGACTCTGAATGGGAAACTGTGATTGCCAATGTAATAACGCGTAAGTTCATTGTTTTTCCTGAATTCGTTTTTCAGAAATATTAAACAAGAACACCACTGTCACTGCCCATTTTCGACCGTTTTCTTGGATTTTTTTCTAAAGAAACGAAAAAAATACATGGTTAAAATAACTTTTAGGCTATATTAATTGTATAATGTAGTATGTAAAAAAATGTATTTGTCAAACAATACAAAATGGCAGCGCACGAGTCGCTATAGCACTAATGGTTTTCAGTCAACGCTTACCACGGCAAACAGTAGAACTGTCGTAAATATAAGCCTGGAACTAAAAGTGAAATGTTTTCGTTAATTATATTAATTTTAGCAGTCAAGTACGGGGGAACAAAAAAATAGAGACGAGTTTGAAAACCAGTTCGTTTTCAACAATAATTTTCATATAAAAGTGATATATTTTCAACAATTTTCAATTAATCGAAAAAACCGCTCCTACTGTTAAAGCAATCTAAGACGCAACAGTTAAAATCTCAAGTCGATTGGACAAAATTGTTCGAATTCTGCTGCGTGCCGATTTTAAAAACATGGATTTGAGAAAAACGTGTTAAAAGGTTTCGGTATGCTTTTCAGCGCTTGTAGACTCCCCTAATAAATAGATCGAAAACCACTTTAAAACTGTTTTTCAGCTATATAAACGAATAGGCATAATTTTTTCAAGCTCAAAGGATTTTTAAAAGTGTTTCCAAAAAAACAATAATTTTTCGAAAATTTTACAGTGGTATCCTTCCTTAATAAAACAGAATTATATCTACTTTTAATTTACATGATACTTTTTCATTCAATGATCAGGTCCTTGGGAAGACAGCTCATCGGGATCGGAATCTTCATCCTCCAACGCCCGTGCAAAGACATTCCAAAAGAAAAACAAAAAACAAAACTTTACTGCAAAGGCAGAAAAAAAAGAAAATCAACGATGCAAAGCACTTCACTTGAAGGCGATGGAAGAAAACTCTATGACTAATGACAGGCTATGACAATTCAGCAAACGAAAATACAACAGAATCGCGGTGAAGATTTCCAGGACGGAAATCAATTAAGCCCTGAAAATGAGGATATCTTTCGAGATAGCGGTTATGTACTTTTTGACTTTATTCAGAGGCGTCATTTTCATTAAATATAATGGTTTTGGCATCTATCGTTAATTGACATTCATAGATCACTCGATACTTTATCGCACAATGACAAGACTGGTTGTCAGCGTGCGGATTTAAAGTAAACATATTCCAGATCTTCATCATACAATAGAACGTTCTATGAATATAAGGGGTTTACACGTGACGGTGAACTCATTTGCAAAGAAATATAATCCATTGGAAAAAATAGATGCGGCTGAATTGCTCAAATCATTCGACAATCGTATTAGAGACGATGAAGGGCGTTGCAATGACGTTGTAAGGTTTGGGATAAAGAAACACTGCACTTTCGGTCACACCGATTTTACATTTGTATTTTACTATTTTCTAGAAAACCGCGTTGGATAGTATCGCAGACTCGAACATGAAAAAAACAATAAATGCGACCCTAAAGAAATTTTTCACCCAGAAATTTGCAATGAACTGTACGGCCGTAAGAGAGTTTAAAAAAGGTGGAGAGAAGCTGATCCTAAAAGGAACCGAGTTCTACGAAAAAATAGTTGGCATGTTTCTATATTCATGCAAAGCAAATGACCTTACCTTACAAAGTTTAACAAAATAATTTTTTCCAGAGTTCGTGCGAAATATGCATTCGGTTGAAGAAGTTGTTACCAAAAAACTTACTATCAGAATCTGGCAATTTGTTTAAAAATGCAAAAGACTGGCCTGGTGGCCGCAGGATGCATTAAGGGGAGGGTGGGGTTTGCACTTTTGAAAAATCGATTTTTTTGTCTTTTCTTATAGTTAAATGTTTCAACAATATAATCCCAAAATGTCACAATACTCCTATCACAATACGAAAGAAATGTTATCATAGCTATCCTCAAAAATAAATGTTTGCAGTAAAGAGAGGCGCCGTTGAGGCAACTTATAACCCGTGCGGAAATTAAGTTGGGGCTATCATCGGGCCTCAATAATATTCCCCTAACTTTATTCGGGTCCTAATCTGGAAGCCACATGATGGCCGTTAGCGGCCGGTCACACTTTGTCAACAAGGGCCATTAAGGCCATGTGCCACACGTCGGAAAATTTCGACGCGGCCTCTCGTTACGTCGGTAGCGCAGATCTCGCAGTTTTTAGCTACGAGTTACTACCGACGGATGGCGCAACGCTCGCGAATTTGGCCCCGATACTTCGCACTGGGACGAAGTGTCGAGGCCGCGTAGTCGACGATCGCTAAGCGCGCACGTGTGTGTGTGAGTGTGTATGTTCCATACGCCGGCTGTGTTTGGAAAGAAGGCGACGATCGCTAAGCGCGGTCGTGTGTGTGAGTGTTATCTGCGCTACGCCGACCACGCGCAGAGAGCAAAGGCGAGGATCGCGAAGCGCGTATGCACACACGCTTAGCGACCATGGTACGCTTGGAAGCATACGCTCGCTCGGCAGGAGAGCGGTGAAACATTGTAACAGTTTACATTATATATGCAAACTGCCTTGGATCGATTAATTTTTTTGACGACGGTCATCGGTGAAAATTTTATTCGCTTGAGCTTTCTGGCAAACGGGGTTCGCTAGAGACTCGTTTTGTGGAAGGATGCTGGCATTTACACATGTTTTTAAATTAAAACAAATAAGCTCGAGCCCTATTTGTAATCCCGATGCCGTTTACCGTCGACGAATTCTATCTTTGCCAAAATCTCGAGTGAATGAGATTGCCCGAAACTCACTCTACAAGAGAGTGGTAAAATTTTACAATGCTCAATGTTTAAATTAATGCGTTCGGCATTTTTATCTCTGCCAGGGTTCATCTTCGGCAGGTTCTCGAAGGGTCTAATTTTCGAGCAATAAATATCGCTAGCCTCGCTCTACGGAAGAGCGGTGAAATTTTTCGATCGCCAATTGTTTAAACAAATGGCCTTAAATCGATTTATTTTGTCGACGACGGTCATCGGAGTAAATTCCATAACGGTTGAACTTTCTAGCAAATGGGGTGTTTGCTAGAGACTCGTATTGTGGAAGGGTGCTGACATTTTCCCATCCCTTTTTAATTAATTTAAACAAATACGCTCGAGGACTATTTTGAATCTCGATGCTGCTTATCGTCGACAAGTTCGATCTCTGCCAAAATCTCGAGCGAGCGAGCGAGATTGCTCGAGACTTACTCTACAAACGCGTTGCAAAATTTTAGAATGCTCATTGTTTAAACAAATGCGTTCGGAACTTTTGTCTCTGCCATGATTTTTTTCAGGAGGTTGTCTGCGGCCGACCAAATTCGCGAGCGAACGAGATCGACCGAGTCTCACTTTGCGAAAAAGTGGTGAAATCTTATAATTATTGCGAAAATAAATACGTTTAGCATTTTTTTCTCTCTGCCGGGATTCATCTTCGGCAGGTTCCTCCAAGGATCGAATTGTCCAGCAATGGCGATCGCAGGAGTCTCGCTCTACAGAAGAGCGGTGAAATTTTACGATCGCGATATGTTTAAAGGAGGACGCCGGTGGAAAATTTTCGAAAAATCATATTTTGGAAAAACTTTAAAAAAATCCTTATAACCTCCAAAAATATGATGAATATTCGTTTATAGCCAAAAATCTTCTAACCATTTTTTAAGATGTTTATTTAGCGATCTACAATATAAATCTTAAAAAAAAGATTTTCTATAACAATAAAAATATAAAAAATAAAATGTGAGCAAGAGCATTCGTTGCGGTCCAACGATGCAAACTTCAACAGCAAGGAGAGGGTTGACTGAAAAATAGCAGTGCTAGTTTTCAGTCAACTTATCGCGCAATAAAGATTGCTAGCCTCGCTCTACGGAAGAGCGGTGAAATTGTTCGATCGCCAATTGTTTAAAAAAATTGCCTCAAATCAATTTCTTTTGTCGACGACGGTCATCGGAGTAAATTCCATAACGGTTGAATTTTCTAGCAAACGGCGTGTTTGCTAGAGACTCGTATTGTGGAAGGGTGCTGACATTTTCCCATCCCTTTTTAATTGATTTAAACAAATACGCTCGAGGACTATTTTGAATCTCGATGCTGCTTATCGTCGACAAGTTCGATCTCTGCCAAAATCTCGAGCGGGCGAGATCGCTCGAGACTTACTCTACAAACGAGTTGCAAAATTTTAGAATGCTCATTGTTTAAACAAATGCGTTCGGAATTTTTCTCTCTGCCATGACTTTTTTTCGGCAGGTTGTCTGCGGCCGACCAAATTCGCGAGCGAACGAGATCGACCGAGTCTCACTTTGCGAAAAAGTGGTGAAATCTTATAATTATTGCGAAAATAAATACGTTTAGCATTTTTTTCTCTCTGCCGGGATTCATCTTCGACAGGTTCCTCCAAGGATCGAATTGTCCAGCAATGGCGATCGCAGGAGTCTCGCTCTACAGAAGAGCGGTGAAATTTTACGATCGCGATATGTTTAAAGGAGGGCGCCGGTGGAAAATGTTCGAAAAATCATATTTTGGAAACACTTTTAAAACATTCTTATAACCTCCAAAAATATGATGAATATTCGTTTATAGCAAAAAACAGTTTTAAAGCGGTTTTCGAGCTATTTTTTTAAGTTTCCGGCGCTGAAAAGCATCTTTGGCGATGCCATGCCGGCAGTCGCAATTCTCAACTCTTGTAAACCTATTATCTATGGGGACAAATTCACCGACTAAAAATAGTTTTATTTTCGACCAAAAGGCCGCATTAGATTATGGAAACAAAACTTCTCCAGCTCTCTCGTCTAACATAGTGTTAATCTAGTGTTTTTTGAAGCGCTGTATGAATGTAAGAAATGGTCGCATCGAGATGAAAAAACGCATTATGAAGCTTCAAATGTCTACTTTCGAGATCTGTCGGCAAAATGAGTTTGTGAGCTACTGTTATCGCGCAATAATAAAAAATAGCGAGAGAAAATTTGTTTCCAAATTTTTTGAGTTTTTTTTTCAAGTCCACACGCTCGAGAATGTTATTTGAGTTAAATACATGTATAGCTCAGTTAGCTTGTTTGTTCAGCTTCAATTTGGTTTTTTGTTTCTCTACGTGAATTTTATGCTGACATATCCGACTTTGAATGTAGAAAGATCCTTTTGCCTTCGATCATCGATATCTGAGCAACCAATGATTGTAAGGGCGGCTTTAAAAACTTAAACAAATTGCCTACACGACCCTTTCGTTGATTTTTTACAAAAAAAAATACATTTTTTTCACCATTTATATTAATTTGAAAAATGACAAAAAAATACTTTTAATGGTGTTTCAGTAGATGTACTACTACTTTATATATTATAGTAAATGTACAACACTTTAAATATTAATGGAAAGATTAATGTTGCCTGGTTGTTTTTCTGCTTAATGTAGCCCCAGTAGCCCTGTAAATTTTCAATTTGATCTATCGAACCGTTTTTCCGGACCGATTCTTCAAAGTTGTACAAAACAAAGGAAGAAGTGTATTGTTCCTAAACATCGTGTAATCATCATCAGAATGAAAAAAAAAACAATTTTCTTCGACTCTTTGCACAACTTTTCACGACTAGTTGCTTATTAAAGTCAAGAAAAAAAAATCGAAAATCTCCATTTCTTTTTTTTTACTAAATTTGTCAAATATTTCAGGAAACAATACTGACTCTTTTTTTACACGATTCGACCTTTGCGCACCATAATTTCACTTACCTTTAATTGCGTTAATTAAAAGTTGATACTCCCAAGCTGTATTCACTAGTCGATCTGAGAACTTGTATGAGATTAATTCTCGATATTTTCTGCGTAGGTTATTAGGGTTACAAAAAACACTTTCTTTTAAAACTAATCCCTTTTTGAAAAAAAAACCACTTAACATTTTTTTCCAACTAATCTTTTTCTACGTTTTTGGTAAAAAAATACTTTGGTAAAAAAAATAATTTGGTAAATTAATTTTTTTCTACGTTTTGGTAAAAAAAATTAATGTAAAGTTTTTGTTAACTTTAACTTTTTTTAATTTTTTTTCATGCCTAGTTTGAAAAAAAAAACTATTTTCTCGAACCCTCATAACCTTCGTAGAAAATATCAAAAGTTCATCGCATAAATGTTCTCAGATTGACTATTGAATACAGCTTGGGGTTATCAACTTTTAATTAACGCAATTAAACATTAGTGAAATTATAGTGCGCAAAGGCCGAATCGGGTAAAAAATGAGTCAGTATTATTTCCTGAAATGTTTTACAAAGTTAAAAGAAATATTTTTTTTTAATTGAAATTTTTAGATTTTTTTTTCTTAAATTTAACAAGAAACTAGTGCAAAGTTGTGAAAAGATTCGAAGAAAATTGGTCTTTCCATTTTGATGATGATTAAACGATGTTTAGAAACAATACTCTTGTGCCTTTCATTGTTCTCTAAAACATTGATCAATCAGTCCGGAAAAACGGTTCGATGGATCAATTTGAAAATTAACAGGGCTATTGGGGCTACATTACGCTTGTAAAAAACGCGGCAACATTAGTGTTTGCATCAATATTTGTAAAGTAGTAGCAGATTTACTGACAAACTATAAAAAATCACTTCTTGTCCTTTTTTTTCAAATTAATGTTAACAGTGAAAAAATGTTTTTCTGAAAGATCAACGAAAGGGACTGGTAGGAAATTTATTCAACTTCTCAAAGCTGCCCTTTAATCGCGATCATTGGTTGCTGAGATATCGATGATCGAAGATAAAAGGATCTTCTTTCATTTAAAGTCGGATAGCTCAGCAAAAAATTGACGTAGAGACAAAAAAAGCAAATTAAAGCTCAATCAACAAGCTAGCAGACCTATACATTGAGTTTCGTGAAAAAAAATTACCTAGCCCGTGAACCCTTGAAAAAAAAACATAAATTTCGCAATTTTTTCCTCATCTATTCTTATGATTGCGCGATAACCGCAGCTAACAAAAAATGTTTGCCAGAAGATCGCGAAACTAGAAACTTGAAGCTTCAAAGGCTTTTTTTAAATCTCGATGCGACCATTTTTCATATAGATACAGCGCTTCAAAAAACACGAACAAAATGAACAAATTTTCTGTTCCTTTAATTATTCGGAGTAGTACATAAAAATGATGGTCGAAAACACGAACTGTTTTTGAAACACGTTACTATTTTTTTAAAAATTATTTTGAAAATTCTCCCCGTACTTGACTTCTAAAAATAAATATTTAACGAAAATATTTCACTCTTAGTACCAGGATTAAATTTACGATAGTTCTACGGCGTTCGCGGAGAGAATATGAGGTTGAAGTTTGTATCTTTGGAACGCAACGAAAATTAATGTTTGTGAATTCCTTAAATTTATTTTAGCAAACTTTGCTTACAAAAATCTTCTAACCATTTTTAAAGATGTTTATTTAGCGATCTACAATATAAATCTTAAAAAAAAAACATCTTCTATAACAATAAAAATATAAAAAATAAAATGTGAGCAAGAGCTTTCGCTGCGTTCCTAGGATGCAAACTTCAACAGCATGGAGGGGGTTGACTGAAAACCAGTAGTGCTATAGCAACCCGAGCACCGTGATTTTCTATTCTTTTCAAATAAACTCGTTTTACATACTTCAATATATACCTAATGAAGCCTTAAAGTTATTTTGATTATATATTTTATTGCTGTATTTTTTTTTTAATAAAGAAAACGGTCGAAAATGGGCAGTGACGGTAGTGTCCTCCTTCCTTGCGTGATTTTCACCCGAACGAATTTGAAAGAAAATGGTGACTTTCCCAAAATTGGAAGTTTTCATACATTTTTTACAATTTAACTTCCGAGTTGTTGAAGACTTGCCCTGTGGAAAGGTGGTGACATCTTGCCATCCGTTTTAATAAATTTTAACAAATACCTCGACCACGCTTCATATGCACTTTGTCCACCGCTCGCCTCACAAAGACATGGGTACCGTGCTGCTGCATCCGACGGCGGAGATTTATCCAAAAGCTTGATCGGCGAAATTTTGTTCATCGTTCACCGGTATCGAGCAACAGAGAAGAAACACTGTCTCGTCGGTCACGACAGAGCTCGAGCAATAGAGAACATATTTTCTCATGAGCCTTACAGGCAGAGCAGAGGCAGAGCACATTCTGTCTTGCATTCCTTGTCACCGACACAATCGAGAACAATCTCACGCCTTCCGATGATATTTTCGTGCCGACCCCGTTGAGTCCCTCGCTTCCGAGTTGCTGCAAACAACAAAAATTGTGACGTTATCGACCATCCTTGCCAATTGAACAACTGCCCTTGAACAAATATATCACTTTTTACAGACTACTCTAAAGAATTAAAGGAACAAAAATTTCTTCAATTTTTCAAAGTGTTTTTTCAAGTGCGTGAAAAATGGTCGCATCGAGATGAAAAAAGCATCATGAAGCTCCAAGTTTCTAGTTTCGAGATCTGCCGGCAAAACAAATTGGTGAGCTACTGTTATCGCGCAACGATAAAAAATAGCGAGAGAAAATTTGTTTCTAAATTTTTTGGTTTTTGTTTCAAGGGTCAACGCTCTCGAGAATGTTATTTCAGTTAAATCCATGTATCCAGTTAGCTTGTTTATTCAGCTTCAATTTGGTTTTTTGTCCCTCTACGTCAATTTTTTGTTGAGATATCCGACTGAATGAAAAAGATCCTTTTGTCTTCGATCATCGATATCTCAGCAACCAATGATCGCACGGGCAGCCTTGAAAACTTAAAAAAATTTTCTACAAGATCCTTTTATTGATTTTGTAGAAAAAAAACATTTTTGTCACGATTAATATTAATTTGAAAAAGGACAAAAAATGAGTTTTTATGGTTTTTCAGTAAATGTACTACTACTTTGTGAATATTGATAAAGACTAATGTTGCCCGGTTGTTTTTCTGCTTGTTGTACCTCCAAGAGCCCTGTAAACTTTCAATTTTATCCATCGAATTGTTTTTCCGGACCAATTTATTAAAATTTTACAAAACAGAGGAAGAAATGTATTGTTCCTAAACATCGTGTAAACATCAGAATGAAAAAACCAATTTTCTTCGACTTTTTTCACAACTTTGTACTAGTTGCTTGTTAAATTCAAGAAAAAAAAATTCGAAAAATTTCAATTTTTTTTTTTTCATATTTGTAAAACATTTCAGGAAACAATACAAACTCATTTTTTACACAATTCGACCTTTGCGCAACATAATTTCACTGATCTTTAATTGCGTTAATTAAAAGTTAATTAAAAACCCCCAAGCTGTATTCACTAGTCGACCTGAGAACTTAAATGAGATTAATTCTCGATATTTTCTGGGAAGGTTATTAGGGTTACAAAAAAACAGTTTCTTTGAAAACTAATATTTTTTTGGAAGAAAAAAACAATTAAAATTTTTTGGAAACTAATCTTATTATTGGTAACTTTTTTCTACATTTTGGTAAAAAAAAATGAATCTAAAGTTTTTGTAAACTTTAACTTTTATCAATATTTCTTCATGCCTAGTTAAAAAAAAAACTGTTTTCTGGAACCCTAATAACCTTCGTCGAAAATTTCAAGAGTTAATCGCATAAATGTTCTCAGATCGACTATTGAATACAGCTTGGTTATCAACTTTTAATTCATGCAATTAAAGATGAGTGCGTTAATTATAGTACGCAAAGGCCGAATCGTGTAAAAAATGAGTCAGTATTGTTTCCTGAAATGTTTTACAAAGTTAAAGGGAATTAAAATAAAATGAAATGTTTCGAATTTTTTTTCTTAAATTAAACAAGAAACTGGTGCAAAGTTGTGAAAAAAGTCGAAGATAATTTGTCTTTCTATTTTGAAGATGATTACACGATGTTCAGGAAAAATACACTTGTGCCTTTAATTGTTCTGTAAAACATCAGTCCGGAAAAACGGTTCGATGGGTCAATTTGAAAATTAACAGGGCTGTTGGGGCTACATTACGCTGAAAAAAAACGCGGCAACATTAGTTTTTCCATCAATATTTGTAAAGTAGTAGTAGATTTACTGACAAACTATAAAAAGTCACTTTTTGTCCTTTTTTCAAATTAATGATAAGGGTGAAAAAATGTTTTTCTCAAAGATGAACGAAAGGGGCAGATAGGAAACTTATTCAAGTTTTCAAAGCTGCCGTTTAATTCCCGTTCCGATCATTGGTTGCTGAGGTATCGATGATCAGAGACAACAGGATCTTTTTTATTTAGAGTCAGATATCTCAGCAAAAAATTGATGTAGAGAGACAAAACAACCAAATTAAAGCTGAATCAACAAGCTAACTGACCTATACATTGAATTTTGTGGAAAAAAATGACCTAGCCCGTGAACCCTTGAGAAAAAAACATAAATTTGGAAATTTTTTTCCTCAGCTATTTTTTATGATTGTGCGATAACCGTAGCTCACAAATAAATTTTGCCAAAAGATCTCGAAACTAGAAACTTGAAGCTTCAAAGTCTTTTTTTCATCTCGGTACGACCATTTTTCACATAGATACAGCGCTCCAAAAAACACTTAAAAAAATGAAGAAATGTTCTGTTCTTTTTATTTTTCGGAGTAATATATAAAAATTATGGTCGAAAATACGAACTTTTGTTCAAACTCTTTTCTATTTTTTTCAAAATTGTAATGAAATTCCCCCCCGTACTTGACATCTAAAACTAACATAATTAGCCAAAATATTGCACACTTAGTTTCAGGATTAAATTTACAATAGTTCTCTGCATTCTGCGGAGAGGCTATGAGGTTGAAGTTTGGATCGTTGGAACGCAACGAAAATTAATATTTGTGAACTCCTTTAATTTATTTTTTCGTTTCGTGCCGAAGCACGAATCGAATTGAAATTTACCTTCGGCATGAACCAATTTGTGTCGAAGGACGAATTGCCAAGGAAGCATCCTTGGCGATACATCCCTTCGCTCGGTATATTCTAATCTGATTCGAACGTGAAATCCTCACCGATTTTACGTTTGAATCCGTGTGAAATATACCGAGCGGAGATATTCCTCACCAAGGGTGCTTCCTTGGCAATTCGTGCTGCGTCACGAATCGACTCGTGCCAAAGCTAAATTCCAATTCGAGCTAATTTTCCATTTGCTTTTTACCAAAGCACGAATCGAATTGGAATCTAGCGTCGGCATGAACCAATTTGTGTCGAAGCACAAATTGCCAAGGAAACATCCTTGGCGATCAATCTCTCTGCTCGGTATATTCTAATCTGATTCGAATGTCAAATCCTCGTCGATTTCACGTTTGAATCCGTGTGAAATATACTGAGCGGAGATATTCCTCACCAAGGGTGCTTCCTTGGCAATTCTTGCTGTGTCACAAATCGACTCGTGCCAAAGCTAAATTCTAATTGGAGCAAATTTTCCATTTGCTTTATACCGAAGCACGAATCAAATTGAAATCTAGCTTCGGCATGAACCAATTTATGTCGAAGCACAAATTGCCAAGGAATCATCCTTGGCGATACATCCCTTCACTCGGATGCTTCCTTGGCAATTTGTGCTTCGACACAAATTGGTTCATGCCGAAGCTAGATTCCAATTCGATTTGTGCTTCGGTACAAAGAAAATGGAAAAATTAGCTCGAATTGGAATTTAGCTTTGGCACGAGTCGATTCGTGACGCAGCACAAATTGCCAAGGAAGCACCCTTGGTGAGGAACATCTCCGCTCATTATATTTCACATGGATTGAAACGTGAAATCGACGAGGATTTCACAGTCGAATCAGATTAGAATATATTATATACTAATCTGATTCGACTGTGAAATCCTCGTCGATTTCAAGTTTCAATCCATGTGAAATATAATGAGCGGAGATGTTCCTCACCAAGGGTGCTTCCTTGGCAATTTGTGCTGCGTCACGAATCGACTCGTGCCAAAGCTAAATTCCAATTCGAGCTAATTTTTCCATTTTCTTTGTACCGAAGCACAAATCGAATTGGAATCTAGCTTCGGCATGAACCAATTTGTGTCGAAGCACAAATTGCCAAGGAAGCATCCTTGGCGATAAATCTCTCTGCTCGGTATATTCTAATCTGATTCGAATATGAAATTCTTGTCGCTTTCACGTTTGAATCCGTTTGGAATATACCAAGCGGAGAGATTCCTCATCAAGGATGCTTCCTTGGCAATTCGTCCGAAGCCGTTGAGTACCCAAAGTACGATAGCATGTACGTACCTTGACTTCGGGTGCTTTTTCCTTCGGCTTCTCGCTGTCACGATGTACCTCGATCTTCTTCTTCGTGCAATAGTCCGCAGCAGTTTTCTCGTCGATTATTTCCTTGTCGGGCTTCGTTGTCGGGATTTCTCGTCGATGGTGTGCCGGCGTCCTGAGGCGTCGCCCTCGACCACCGGGCTCGTTTCTTTTTTCACGGCAAATAAACACTCACCAAAACGCGACGAACATAAACTCCACTCTATCACACACTACTTTACACATCGTTTGAAATATATTTCAAACAAATGTGCGAGGTTAGAGCTCAGGCTTTCGACCTGTCAAAAATAAATTGTTCCGGAAGGAGGCGAGCGCGGTCGGTAAAAAAAAACGAAGCGAGCTGCGCGCCGCTAGTGAGAAAACGGATGAACTGAACGCTCGCTCCGGTACCTGATATTTTGAGCTTAGTCGATACATTTTTGCTACATTTATGTAAAAATTTCAAAATGCTTTTTCTCCGCCATTTGTTCATGAAAACAGGCGAAACAAAGCTTAAAATGTGTGCTTTTTCATGATCCAGAGGATGACGCTCGGAAAATTACCGAAAATGCGATGCAATGGTTAATAATTCACCATTTTTCGCAGGGTAACCACAAACTGTAAATTTTTTTTGGAAATTTTTGATAACGGAGGTCATCATCCCCTCGGAGCAAGTGTCCTGCATGCACACAACAAATTTCATTCCAATCGGTTGTTCCGTTTGGGAGAATTCTTTTGTCAAAATTTCGAAGCGGTCGGAGGCATGTGGCACATCGCCTTAAGTCGCT
>OX101785.1:33215653-33263020 GCA_944452715.1 Ophion slaviceki | reverse complement strand
AAAATCGGCATTGAAGTATTCCGTTGCGTTCAAATACTTTCTACGTAAAGAAAACTTTAATAAGTGCGAGACGTAGCGAGAAAGCCCTCTGCCTCATAAGCCCGTCGTCCCCGGTTCAAATCTCGCTGTTGACGACTTTTTTTTTAATTTAACTTTGTATACAGATAATTCCCGGTAATAAGTTTCAACAATTATGCATATAATACGTTTTTTAAATGCCGTTTGGTGTACAAAACTCGACGCTTTCGAACTTCATTATGTTGTTCGCAAACAAAGTTATATTTAAAAAATAGAAATACTTGCTTCGGCAGGTATGAAATACATATATCGTTACTCGACCGCTACAGTTGAAGGACAAATGTTCCTTCCCGCACAAGGGGGCGGGAGGGTTGAAACGAGACGCCGGACAACAGCGTAGTTGCCTGCTAATTTCGAAAGAAGGTAGACGCGGTCCCTAGCACAACTTGTAACAGCGTCGAAAATCAGTGTGTACGTGAGAGCTTTGTTTTGCTCGGTTAAAAAACCAAAGAATAGAGGTGGGAAAATCCTAGAGTGATCTGCGCCCTTCGCATGAAAATGATGTGATCGAAGAAGAATCGATACACAGTGAAGTGTCCAAACAACAATTGAAAGATGCGTTGGTGTATTTTGAAAGCCTCCTTTGTAATAATAATCTCATCGCAGCAGAACCGTCACCATCAATTAACGAAAAAGCCATGGTAATAGGGGAAAAAATGTTCCAGAATACGTTGCAAATGCTTGTCGAAAAAACCCTTGTTCTTTAGGAGGAACTGATAGACATTAATGAAATCGACGACAGTAGTCCCTACGGAGAAGTTGAAACAAGTCTCATCGCCAACGCATCATCGGACGAATCCGAACCAGACGAGAAGAAAAAAAAGAGTATGACTACATTCCTCTAGATTGCAAAATTAGAGTTGCCACTCTGGCCATAGAACATCCAGACTAGAGTCTCAAAAATCTACGAAACGGGGTGCTCTCATTTAAAAAATATGCGCTATTTATCCAGGTGGGAAGAGCAAATTAAAAGTGACGGTAGCAAATTTAATAAATATTGTACCGTCGATTCATGGACTCATGATCGCTTCGTAGAAGCTCGACAAAACTGCCAGCAAATTACTATCAGAAACTTGTAGCGGTGGGCTTGGGGCGCTGCCAGTCAGTTCCGAGATTTCGAATTCAAAGCTTCAAAACCATGGGTCACCGAATTTGAAAAGAAGCATCGGATACGGCAACGGAAAATCACAAAATTTATTTTCCTGAAAGAGACGGTTACCGTACGTGAAACTTTAGCCACAGCGGACACATTTCGGATCCAGACACGAACCTTAATACCCAACTTGGACAAAGTTTTCATTATTAATACAGATCAAACAGGAACGTGGAGAGCTGTTTACAAATTTCATATGACATGATAAAATATGATAATATGATATATGATCGACACCAGATTTCACCAGATTTCTCTCCGAAAATACTGCCATTGAAGTAACGGTATTTTTGTGTTTTGTTTATCAAGGTGCCAGTACCAGTCCACGTTTAACAGGAAAAGGGTCAAAGTGCGTCCTAGTAAAGCGGCAGGACATGAACAAGGTGACACATTCGCATATGGCACAATATTCTCTCACCATGTCGGGACGAGTCTTGCCTCTTGTTTTCGTATACCTCGAAGAATCTACAGGTACGTTTGGAGCCAGAGTGCAGAAGACGGTCAACGAATATGCCAAGAAGTATACCAACGTTGTTATTATATCCTCCAAATCCGATAAACTCACAACGGGTTTCTACAAGGACTTCTTGCATGATGCATTGAAACCATACGCACACAACGAAAAATTTCTCCTTCTGATTGACTCTTGAGGTGGGCAAATGAACACGGAGTTGTACGATGAGATGTTTCAGGACGATAAAAAGTTACCAACGTGCACTATGAAGGTCATTCCTCCAAGGTGCACTCCTCTCCTCCAACCGTGTGACGTGTACTTTTATCAGTAGGTAAGAAATCTAATCAAGCGCCTTCAAAATTGTGCTTATTTAATCGAGCAAAGCGTGAGATCAATTCCAGAGAAGATTGTATTAAAATCCAATCGATCGTCCACCTCACCAGTGTCCGAATTCTCCGATTTTTTCCGATATGATACGATGCGCGTAGTTTGTATCGAGCCGGACGGCCGAAAGAACAGTTTTTTAAAATGTAAATCAGATGTGTTTCCCAATAGATAATTTAAAAAACAATTGTTCGTGTAGAAACGCATCGTTTATCAGATGCGTTAGATGTCGTGCTGTTTTTTGCTTTCCATGTTTTTATGATAACAATCACTCTGGTTCGTGCGACACTCCTGCTACTTCATCTCACTAATTATAAATTATCTGTAAGTACGGTACCTGCGGGTAATAAGGCCTGCCCGCAAATAAGGCCTAACGAACGAAAATCGTATTTCGAATCAGCGCTTTCGCTCAAGGATACACACACAGGCGCATAACGCACGAAGATATCGCTATAAGCTGGCGAATGCGCGATAACCCGCTCCCCGTCGTCAGTGTTGCATCATACCGTGTGAGGGACCGCCGCGCAGTGCGAATAATAAAAATCGTTTCGGATCAATCGTAAGTATATCTTGCATTTAGCGATATAAATTTGCTGCCCATTTCTCTATTATTTCATGTTTCTATGATCTTAAATATTTGAATGAGCTATCGTGGTCCAAATATTTTTCATTTTAATTTTTCTACAAACGTAGTCGACGGGTATTAAGCCCTACCAAATTTAACCATAGGCCTTATTGTCCTTTCTCTTCTTGTAACAAGGTTGATTGTTTTTAATGGATCTTTCATTTCTTTCGTGATGCTACGAATGTAAATAAGGTGCAAATTTGGTTCCTAATTAATTAATCTCTATGTTTAGTGCCTACGGGAAACTTTTACCGTATAGTTAACGGTAGTTCCAGTTCAGACGATGATGGAGACAATGTGCTGCTCACTCGGCTTAGAGCGGTATTTCGTCAACTTATGCCCTCACCAGTCAAAGTTAGAGAAAAAAACCTACGGTTAGGCGAAAAACCGTAAATTACATGACTGTGAAGAGCACAGGACAACTGACATGATATAGCGCATAAAGTGCGGAAAGTGGTACCATGAAGAGTGCGTCGGTTTGTCGCTTGAAGATATCGCTGGCTTTAAGTGCCCTGATGGCTATTGAACGTGCGAATGTATAATTTATATGCGTTTCTAAAATGTAATTTGTGCATTTACATGATTGTTGATCGGAAATACTAAATAAATAACATGCAGATGAATTATTTAAGTATGTTAAAGCCGTAGGCCTTATTATCCTACCATAGTAAAATAAGGCCTATTGGCGAGGTTTTTAAAAACATTTAATTTTGTTTTTGTTTAAGGTGGAAGTTGCCATTTTTGTTCATCTTTTATAATAATTGATATAAAAGTTCCATTATCATTTAAAAGCGTTGCTTAATTTGGATATTTTTCATTTTTATTGCAAATCTCGCTTAGCTGGGCCTTATTACCCGCAGGTTACCTCATATACAGAAGTTTTCAATAAATTGTACCTACTTGAATGTTATTTGTAATATTGTGTTTTATTTCTAGTGTTATTTGCATTAAACAACTATAAAATATAACTTTGTTTACGAACAACAGAATGCAGTTCGAAAGCGTCGGTTTTTCCACAACAAACGGCATTTAAAAAAACTTATTATAAGCATAATTGTTAAAACTTATTGCTGGGAACTATCTCTATACACATAAGAATTTTAAAAAAAAGTTGCCAGCAGTGAGATTCGAACAGGGGACGACGGGATTATGAAGCGGAGAGACTGCCGGTTGCGCCCCGCGCTCTTTAAAATTTTCTTTACGTAGTAAGGATTCGAACGCAAGTGAATAATTCAATGCCGATTTTCTCGACAACGGCGAAGAAGCGCATCTTACTGCTTTGCCACGTAACACCTCTGGCCATGAGCTTTTGTTACACGCAGTATGAATCGAATCTGAATTTGATAATTGACAGCCTCCCCCTGTCAGTGAAATGAACTCTATGTGAAATATTTCCACAAATTAAAACAACGTCACTTTGTAGCTTTATTATTTAGGTAAGAAATAGCTAAGCATTTTGCACTGAAAGATTTTTCAATCCCATTTAGCTGAAATCTTTTTTGGTTTACTCTTATAATTAAAAAAAATCGTTGAGATATTTGGAATAAAAGGATAACGAGCAGAATATACCTGTTTCCCCTAATTTCCTTGAGGAATTTAACCCGTTGTGAATGCTGTGATTTTCCATGTCAGTACATTATATCATAAAAAAGCTGGGCAGTAAATTTGGGGTCGATCGATAGGGTAGATCGCAGACCTTACAAGATTCTCAGTGTGCATATAAATACACATCGGAATTCTACTGATCCAGAAAATATAATTTTCTGGAAAGTTGACCTGTTGTAGGGAAATGTTTTATTTAAATAAATAACTTCCGGTCTAAGGTAATTCTATGGATATTCTGTGAAAAGTATCATGTAAATTTGGGAAGTTATAAGCTTATTGGACATATGGAGGTTGAAAAACCGTACCAACTAAAGGGTACTGCAAAATGACCTGATATTTTAAATTTCGCGCGATTTTTTCGCGGCGAACATAGAGCACTAGTTAATCTTTGACAACTGGCATTAGGAAGTATTGAGGTTTAGTCGTGGAGAATTGCATGATCGAACAACGCATAGAAAGTGGGAAAATTCACTACAATAATGGTGCAACCTGCCACACTACGGGCGAAACAATGCAGTTATTGCAGACGAAGATTCATAGCCGTGTTATCCCGCGCCGCGGTGATGTGAATTGGCCACCGAGATCGTGCGATTTGACGCCATTGGACTTCTTTCTTTAGGGTTTTCTGAGAAGAAAAGTGTGTGCCAATGATCCACAGACCATTCTGGAGGTTAAGGAACCAATTGGACGCACCATTAAGGGGGGATACAAGTGTGACACTTTCGAAAAATCGATTTTTTTTGTTGCTTTTTTGGACAGTTTATACTTTCAAGAACCTCATTATCATTTATATCATTAATATCAATATAATTTTATCTTGCAAAAATCGATCGTTAAATATTTAAACGCATTTTTCTCTAAATGAGATTTTTCAAATTTGCTGACATTATAACTCAAAGAGCAATTATCTGATTGACTTGAAATTTGAACAGAGTACTCTTGAATATATTGACTCTACAATGACGTAGGATATTTTTGATTGGATGAAAATTGATGATTTGGCATTGAAAAAAAAAACGACCATTTTATAGGCAAGAAAACAGACTTTTTATAACTACGCCATTTTGTTAGATTTTGATATTTTTCGAAAATCCAACGTCATTGTACAGGAAATACCTTTCAGTTGAACGACATTTTTTCGGTTTCAGCTACTCAATCGGCCGGAATCATGTCAGCAGTGGAAGAACTTTTTTGGCGCCTCCGATGGCAGCGCATAAGTCGCTTGAACCTCAACATTTTTGTATGAAACAATTATGTAATATAGGTCAAATATAGCCAAATATATTATTAATTTTCCGAAACATTCAATTGAGTACTTTTCTTCCAAAAAATTCCCGAAAATCACCCAAATTTTCAGCGTTCACACTGGTATAGCCCCTTAATGAAATAAGTCCGCAAGTATGCCAAAACGTTATTGAAAATTTCGTCAAAAGTGTGAACGTTTGCAAACAGGGTCAAGACGGCTATTTATCGGATATTCTGTTCCACACACAACCTCCATGTTTGTACCTTGTATAAAATAAAAATATATGTACTGTTCAAATAAATAATAGGCTTATTCATAAATAAAAATGTCAGGCAATTTTGAGACACCCTTTATATCAGGCTTACGCATCCCCTACGTTTCTTTAGCAAATAGTAAAAGAAGTTATTTATTCGTCTTCAAATAGGCAATAATAACAAAAAGCATCAATAACGTTTCAATTTCACATGTTTGATTCATGCGATTTTTGTTTGTTTGACAATGTTAGTATCGACGATGAACATTTCCGTATGTATGTTTTTTCTAAATACATGGGGAGAGGTTCAAGAACCGTCTTCGTTGTAGTTTATCGTCCTTGCACTCAACATTACATAAACACAATGTCTGTCAAATGAGCTTCAGATAAACGTGAGCATATTTATATAAAATCCACTTTAAGGAGCGGTCTGTTCCTGAAAAAACGAAAACGTCGTAAAACTTTGAAGAACCTTTCTCAAAATAGCCACATGTGCTGACAGCTCACATCACATACACAAAAAGGGTTGAAAATGTAAAATGGTTACACAGATATATATTATAATATGTGTGTGTGTGTGTGTGTGTGTGTGTGTGTGTGTGTGTGTGTGTGTGTGTGTGTGCGTGCGTGCGTGCGTGCGTGCGTGCGTGCGTGCGTGCGTGCGTGCGTGCGTGCGTGCGTGCGTGCGTGCGTGCGTGCGTGCGTGCGTGCGTGCGTGCGTGCGTGCGTGCGTGCGTGCGTGCGTGTGCGTGTGTGTGTGTATATATGGGTTTTTCTCTACTAATTGAAAAGTCGCCCACACGACTCTGTCTCATGCATGTTTTTTTCGTTATAATGAAAAACAAAGTATGTACAACGAAAGGCAGCAAGGAATTAAACATATATATATTTAAAAAGCCGACACATTTTATCTTTATTTTGCAACTTATGGACGATTTTGTGAAAATTCGTGACAGGGGACTGTGATAGCTTCCGTTACTTTTCAAATAAAGGAAAAACGTATTTTTTTTTATCGAACTAACCAATCGAATGTCTTTATTTGTGTTAAAACTTTACCATAACTTATTACGTATAATTAATGCTGAATCAAAAAAAAAAACAAATGCTGAATTATTGATGTTTTATCGGTAGAACATATTTTTACCTAATCTTCTACAGTGCTTACAGCACAACTGGAATTTAACTTATTAAAAACAATTTTTTACTTCCAAAACGTGTTCATTATTAAACCTCTCACTCGAAAAAATAACAAGGTAAGGCTTGTCATAATCTTCATAAAGGAACGTTAACTGCTTCGTGCAAACAAACATTATCTTATACTATTAAATATCACAATCAACATCTTCTTACCAATACTTTTAGTAGTAAGTAACTGAATAATTGTCATTATAGCTTGCAATGAAATGAGTCTTATCGTTGTTTTTTAGAAACAATTAGACCTAATTTATTTCTCATAGACCGGTACAGGTAACTTTAAGTAATCAATTATTCTTTTCCCTTTTATGGTCAGATCTGGATATGGTAATTTTTCCAATCATTGTTCGAAAACTATATCAGAAACATCCGGGTCGTCAACTCTGAATGTGCGACCCGTATTGTCACACGTTCTTAAAAAAGTTATAGCTAATTCATCATCCTCATTGTCTATCTGGATAACTACAACAATATACCGATATTTCTTATTTTGATCAGGAAACCGTAGTCTCCGATATTATATTGGCTAATTGAAATTGAATTTGGCCCAACAACATTCTCAAGTTCTGTATTGGACGCAATATCATACGAAACGTCCGTCTCTGCACTCTATACTCTAGAGCAGTGTTTGTCAACCTTTTTATACAGCGGCACACTTGAACGTCTGAAAAATTCTTACGGCACACGGGTGGGGATCAAAATATCGAAGGACCAAATATAGATCGACAGAATTATGAACTCTCAAAATAGCGAAGGTTTAATTATTCGAAATTTAATGTTTCGATCGAAGAAAAAATCGAAGGACTATAAAGCGAAGCATCATTTATTCGAGAGCTCATTTATCTGAAAACGTATATTCAGATCGTTTGCAATTTGAGACATACAAATATAGATTCGAACAATCTATAACGTCCATATCTCCGAAACAGAAAAAAGCGAGTATCTAATATTCGTAATACCGCCTATAGCGAAAAGCAATATATCGAGACGCAAAATATCGAAGGTCCGAAATGGCGAATGTCAAAATGGCGAATGCCAAAATGGCGAATGCCAAAATGGCGAATGCCAAAATAGCGAACATGGTATGGACGCCGTCCCGGCCGACCGCTAACGCTATCTGCCACCTTCATTGCGATGCGCAAGTAGCATTGGCTCGATATTTCAAATTTTCGTCATACAGACCACTTGCCTGTTTAACCCATCGCTACTTTGTCTCCGTTTTGCTTGGATAAAATTATTAATATCCTACCTCAAATTCGTCGGCATTTGCGATTATGATGGATGAACGCGCGGAAGAAATGTCCACATCAGAGTTATTCTCTTCAAAACGAATTTTGTTTTTTAAATCAAATTTTGTCTTTCGTAAAAAATTTCTGTTTGCGAAAATTTTTTATTTTAGTACAAATGTTCTCTTTGATGCAATTGTCTCTTCGATACAATTTTTCGTTTCGATATAGTTGTCTCTTCGAAACAATTTTTCGTTTCGATACAGTTGTCTTTTCGATACAATTTTTTGTTTCGGTCAAAATTTTCTCTTCGGTGGGAATTTACTTTCTTACCAAATTTTGTCTGGTATAAAATTTGTACCAAAGAGGAAAGTTATGTTAAAGAGAAAATTTGTACTACACCGAAAATTCCAACCGAAGAATACATTTTGTTGGATGAGAAAATTTATACCGAAGGAACATTTGTGGAGAATTATTTTTTCAGTAGAACAAGTTTGGCTAAAAGAAAATATTTGCACATCTCTCAGCTTCGCTCTGAAGCGCAAGGAATGTACTGCTCGATCACAAGTTTTCGCCATCCGGGCCGTTCGACATTTTGACCCTTCGCTATTTTAACCACTCGACTTTTTGACCGTTCGATTTAATGCTTTCTGTTTTTTGAACCGTCGCTATATTTACAATTCGAAGATTCGTCTTCTCAAATTATTTGGTGTTATTTATATAAGCAAATCGATATTATGTCTCTCGATATTTTTTTAATCGGTTTTTGTTTTTCGCTATATTTCAACTTCGAGATATCCGTATTCGGAATTTTTATTTACGACTATATAAACCCTCCGAACATTGATCTATCTATATTCAGACATTCGACATTTTTTAATTCGATATTTCCTTCGTGCTCCACTTTTGCTAAATTGAAGTGCTGGCATTCATCACAAAAGTCATCATTGCCTAAAAGAAACAGTATACTGTTAGTCCCAGAAATCAGAAGATAAATGATATTTAACAATGCCAGAAATAAAACAACCCCCGAGAGCATAAAACAGCCCTGTGTCATAATTTAACAGGGGACTGTGCCCAGAGGATATAAGAGTTTTTGAAAAGAAAGTTATGTAGTGCTACATCATTCGAAATGTTTCTAGACTTAAGGTAGTGAGAGCGCGTAATCTTGATTTCTATAGAGTTTGTTCCAATTTTAACCAGACATTGTTCATAACATTATGCATGTTTGAGTGCAATTTCAGAACAGTCGACTATTTAGATTGGGAGATAATGGGTTTTAAAATTGCAACTTTGAACACTGCAGGATCTGCACTGAAATTTAAATGGCAACACCGCAGAACAGTATTGTTCAATATTTCGAAAAAAAAATAATTATCGTGTTCTTAAAGTTAAAAATTTTGTGATAAAAAATATGTGCTTTATAAATACAAATATTTTGTATTGTTTATATTATCTTCATTAACAAATGAAAGTGTTCGTTATAACTAATTAGAAACTTTGTTCGATTAAAAATTACTTCCAAATAAAAATTTGTGTTGCAGTATTATTTTAAATATGCCGCGCAAACTCACGTCATTGGATACGTGGAACGATGCGATGTTGCCATATGTCTTTTTATTATAGGGGACAAATATTTTTTACGGAAAAATATTCTGTCTAAATTTCAATGCAGACCCTGCAGTGTTAAAAGTTACAATTTTAAAACACATTATCTCCCAACCTAAGTTGTCGATTGTTCTGAAATTTTACTCAAACATGCATAATGATATGAACAATGTCTGGTTAAAATTTGAACAAAATCTATAGAAATCAAGATTACGCGCTCGTGCTACCTTAAAAGTGACACGTGCTAACTTATTAAGTGAATAAATGATGTATGAAATTATTTTAATTCAATGAGATAAAACAATAGAAAAGCTACTTACCACCCGAGTAGAAATATTGTCAGGCTGTCCTGACATTTGATCAGGGCCTGATCACGATGTAGTGCGGAGGCATTACTTAAGAGGTATTCTCACTTTAGACGCTAAAAAAGCTATTTTCATGAATTTCTTTGATAGGTTTATATTATTGATATTGAAGTTGTTACACTTAATAAATGCACATTTATTAAGTGTAACTTTGAATGTTGTTACACTTAATAAATGCACATTCAAAATACATTTTAAAAAAATTCTACGTATTTATGTAACCCAAACAAACTTTAACCGCATTTTTCTCGAAACAACGTTTTTCGACGGTTTGTTGATAAAATCTTCGACAGTACTGAACCGATCCTTATGAAATTTTAACCACATATTCTTTACAACTATAGCTATAGCGTATATCAAGGATTTTTTTAAATTTTGATATTTACTTTTGTTTTGCCAAAAACGGTGAAAAAACACGCTTTTTGTTGTTTTTTTTTCGAAAAATGTCCACCATATTGTTATTTTTGCAAATATAAAACATCGTATGATATGCGCTAAGCCATTAGAATACTGAATCTAAAACCGTTTGATTTTTTTATCCGGATGATTCATCTCCGACATTTCATCAACAACGCAGACGTACCACTTTTTTTAGGACATTTTTTTAACTACTATTTTCGTCTCAAGTTTTGTTCAAGTAGAGTTCAAGTAAAAAATGTAATGTATTTCGGAAGTGTATTTATGAAGTGTTCCAACTTTTATATCAATATCTATAATATAAACCTATCATAAGAATTCATGAAAATAGCGTTTTTTAGCGTATAAACTGAGAAGACCCCTTAAGGCGTGCCATGATTTGCCTGGCCAGGCTAGCCTCGACCGGATTGACGGTTAACTGTAGTTGCCTGATCCGGCTAATTTCAGACGATAGTCAGGCAAACGAACGTACGGCTTGTGTTACGTCCCCGTAAACGTATCGGATTTCGAGAAGACGTAACACGGTGTTGACTTTTTTTTCGAGTCAAGACAATTAAACCCTTTGTCCAGAGGCGGGAGTCACGTCTTTAATATGGGCGAGTGAGGAGAGCGACTGTTAGATAGTGTGAAGATAGCGTAAGAGAATCCCTTTAGTAGAGACGTTTCACTCACTTATCTTTATTCCTTAGAAGGATTCCTTTTGTTATCGTCTTGGTCGTTGTGGTTACAATGATGTTGGAGGCTTATACAATCGTCGGTGTACACGTAGGGTAAATAGTTACTTTATAATGTTTAAACGAGAATAATATAGTTCCTCAACACAAATTATTCTACAATTGTTGTTGCAACCGCAGAAATGGTTCTTCTCTTCCTTTAACTTATGGAATTTGTACTTTAACTTTATCGTTGTTGCGCACAATGAATGGATTTTGACTTAGTTGTACAATCGCGACTAGTTACAGACTTAGATTGTTTTCGATAGAGATTCGTACAACAGAGATTCAGAGTTACGTGGCAGAGATTCAGAGTTAGACTGTACGCCTTCGTAGCAGTGATTAGACTGCTCGCCTTCGTGGCAGAGATTGGACTGCCCGCCTTCGTGGTAGAGATATTGCACCGCGCTGTGTGAAGCCTTGTTCGTTCCTCATATACTTCTTTTTGAAGCGTTGGTCGAGCAGAATTTCCATGGTTGTGCTTATTGAAAATCATTTTATTGCCTCCTCGTAGGTCAACTATGTTGATCCATGTCCAAGTATTGAAGCTTTCATCCGTTTAGCGCAATTGATTGATACTCATTTTATCTCCTCTCTTTGAAAGGTGACTTATTTCTCTCGTTGATGGTGTGTATTTATCCCTGGCAGGTGATGTTGGCTCGGTGAGTGTACCCTATTCCTTTGAGGGTGACTTGTTTCTTGCGTTTTACGATGCGTACTCGTTTGCAATATCGGTCGTGTAGACATGGCGCTGGTGATAAAAATCGTGGCGGCCTGGTAATTCTCGGACTCTTCTAGGTTACGGGCTTATTGTCACCCGGAAAGGGGTTTCGTTTCCCTGTCCAATATTCTTCGTATTGTCCAAATTCATTGGGGTTGTAGGGTGAGTACGATGAAGTGGGGCATGACGTAACACTAGCATAAATTTGCCTGATCCGGCTACTTTCAGGCGGTAGTCCGGTAACTGGACCTACGGCCTACTTTAATTCGCCTGGTCCGGCTAGCTTCAAGCAATCATCAAGGAACTGGACTTATTGCCCACTCTATCCATACAATTTTTTTATTGTTCCTAATATTTTATTTAATATTTTATTTATTTATTTGTAATAAATCTGTGATTCGGTTTCATCTATTGAGAAAACAATTTAGTCGAATCAACTAAAGGTGTCTATTTAATTCGAAAAAAATTTGAATTGAATAGAATTTCCGAAGAGACAGACTTTTCTATTTTATTGAATTAATCATCTGTCTTTGTTGCAATACACACATCGAAGGGGGGGCGGGAGTTGAATTATATGTATATAGGTTATGTTAGAAAAACCTATAGCATAATATTCGATAAAACTCTAATTATCACAATGTTATTAACTAACTTATATAGTTTATGTAACACAACAAATAATTATAGGAATGCATGTGGTCTCTTATGCCATACCTGTAACCCAGATGCCACGAACTCTCGGTAGAATAGGAGCAGCGGGCGAAGCTATAGGTGGGTAAGTTATAGGTTCGATTCCATGTGGAGGCGGCAAAATATTTTCGTCGGAAAAGAATATTTCAGAAGGCCAGGGAATAATGAATTGTGATACAGAATCATTGTGATAGAACTCTCCTTTAAGTATGCCATTTTATTTTGCATTTACGGACTATTCCTTTTTATATTCTATATTCCAATAAACATACTTGAAACAAATAAGATCGTAGTAGGCCGCGAGACAAGGGAAAAACCTATTTGATTTAAGCAGATCCTATTTGAATTGATTTTTTTTTAGTGCAATGAAAAATGTGAATAGACGGTGGTTTCCGAAGCAACTCTTCAAACTGCGTGTCAGGCCTTCACTTTTCACCCTGATCAAGACGTGATTTTTTACCCTGATCAAGTCTCGATTTTCCGTCCTAACCAGGCTAATGTCAGGGATTGCATTTCAAAACTGATCAGGTTTTGACTAAAAATCCTGATAAAGGCTTGAAAAAGAAATCAGGAAACCTGGTCCGGGCCTTCTTGTAGCCGGAACAAGATTTCTACTCGGGCAGAGGACGGTTCAATCAATCGACGCTGACACGTTGTTCAGTTACAAACGCAGCGTTGACAGAGAACAATATGGCGTTAGACAGCTTAGCTTGGAATTCCTACGAATTTTAAGCCGATCACACACGCTTTTGCATATCATAGTACAATGTAGCATAGCATTAAATAGTATAGCGCTTATATACAGGGTGGACCATTTAACGTAACCACCCCAAATATCTTCGTTGATTTTAGAGTGACGAAAAAAATGTAAGGAGGTAATTTGATTGATTTCAAAGGGCGGATACAGTGGTGAAAAATTCATTTTTGTCAAGGTCAGAGTTTATGCGTTCTCAAGGTCATCAATGGTTTTTCAAACGGGAACACGATTTTTTTATGAAGACGTTGTAGCTGATATTCCGATGAATCCTACGACCTATGATATCATGACCTTGAAATGATTTTTCCCAAAATACACGTGTACAAACGGGAAATCGTGATGGTATTGACATTAAGAATATCCGAATAATGTAATTGAATTTTTTTAGCAGAAAATTTATTGTAATAAATGTTCGAAGTGATGGCCATTAAACACGACCCATTTTCGAAGACGTCAGATGAATGATTTTCTTGACCTTCGAATAGTTTCTGGTGTGATAGCGGCGCAGGTTATCCGAAGTGGCTACGGCAGAGTGTGTACCAGCGTCCCTGGAATGTTAATGTGTGGTGTGGCATAATTGAGGACCATTTTTCATAGATGGCAATTTGAATGGACGGAAATACGTCGATTTTCTTAACAACACTTTTGGGGAACTGCTACAAGATGTGCCGTTAGCACAGCGATGCCGAATGTGGTATCAACATGATGGCTGCCCAGCTCATTGGGCAGCTATAGCACGCGAAGTGTTAAACCGAAAATTTTCCGGACGCTGGATTGGGAGAGCTGCAGTAATCCCTTCGCCTGCACGTTCGCCGGATTTAACACCACGTGATTACTTCCAATGGGGAGCTATAAAGAATCATTCCAAGGTCATGAACTCGAAATAGGTCGTTGGAATCGTCTGAATATCAGCTACAACGTCCTAATAAAAAAAAACGTGTTCCCATTTGGAAAGCCTATGACAAAAATGAGTTTTTCACCAATGTATCAGCTCGTCGAAATAAATAAAATTAACTCCTGACATTTTTTTCGTCACTCTAAAGGCAACGGAGATATTTGACGTGGTCACGTTAAATGGACCACCCTGTATAGTACAACCGTTGTACTATACAGTAATATACGCGCACAGAGCTACGCGATTGGTCGAAACATCTTATGCTACGTTATGCTATGCTACGCAAAAGCGTGTGTGATCGGCTTTACATCGCTTGCGTATCGTTTAACGCAATAAATTATGTCTACTAAACAAAATACGAATTTGGGGCGATTTTTACGCTGAACAAGGGGACTGTTTTAAAACTTTTTTTTCATATTGAAAATGTATTTAAAGTTATAGTTGTATTTTATAAACACGTGTATTCTATTCTAGTTAAACTTATGAATGTTAGAGTTAGGTAATGTTAATACTAAAAATACATATAAGCCGTTAACCTTGTCATTGTAGGAATGGGACATGACAGGGGACTATGTTTTAGGATTTTTAAAAGATATTTAAGTGAATAAGCAACAAGAAAAGCCCAGACTCTGTCTTTCTGTTTGTCTGTAACGTTTTTTCTGGTGCCCCCAACCAGAATTATAGTTAAGTGACATTTAGCATGAAAGTTTTCAATTTGAAATCGATTTCTTCAGTGCCTTTCCAACAAGTTTTTCTTGAAATTTGCGGGCCTCGCCCGTCCCAGCGGCCCAGGCCACCACAGCCGCAGGCTGCTCTAAGGGTTCGGTCTGGGGTCGCGCGGCGACCCCCGAACAATCTCGTATTACAATATTACATCTTTATATGCGGTATGGCGCACCAGGAATAGGAAACGAATTATCGTTTTAGATATAAACAACTCAGTAATAATCACTTTAAATATATAAAATTCCGCTAGGACATCAATTTTCCAATTAGTAGAGAAACACCCATATATATACTATATATGCATGCGTGTGTGTGTGTGTGTATATGTGTTAGTTGAAATTCACTGCAACCACCGTTCGTATTTTAATCTGTGGGTTATGAGCATCGATGCTCGCGTGCTAATATGGACGAGAATACATAAAGGATAGGGTGGCGTCAAGTCATAAAGTCTCATATTCTCAATCGGGGTAGGAGGAAACGCGAAGAAACTTCGCGACAAAAAGGAAAATCGGAATGAGGATGGCGGTACATTAAAACGGGAGCGTTAGCGTGGGAGCGTGAGAACCGTTGAAGAGGGGGCTGCAAGCTCCGAGTACAACGTGCCGCTTTCGTGGTGTTGCGGCCAACGTCATTTCTACAGATTGAGATAGAAATGAGAAGAAAGTGCAGTGGAGGTGAAAAAGGGAGAATGAAAGAAAAGTGAGAAAAAAAGCGCACGAAAACAAACTGAAAACGGGAAAAAATACGTACACGCGCGTACAATAATGAGAAAGTCGGTGGTTCTTTTTCACAAGAGATCCTTATCCGAGGCTTCGAAGCCATGCAATTCGAAAGTTTACGTTTTTTAATCGTTCTTCGCAGCCCTGCGTACAAAGTAATGTTAACGTTGAGTTCATTCAATCTTTTTTTGTTGCCCCAATCGCGTATTTGTTAAACATTACTTGAAAAAATAGTTTCTGGAAGCATACTTGAGAAAATGAATTTAGACAACAATGATATGATTTTTCGTGCATTCTGTTTGAAAAATCTTGTACCCGTATGGTGGAGAAGGATAGAGAGCATAGAGGAAGCCCAACATAGCGACATAGGAAAAATTTATATACCTATATATGTTCGGTGGAGGTATACGTAGTACGATATGAGGCAGACAGAAGGCAGGTAGCCTGAAAATTACCGGTGTGAAAATTGCAGAACATTCGTCAAGCGGTACGACAAGCGGAGCTCGTTCCACAATAGCGGCCACGTTAAATCCGCCGCGCTACGCCATGGCCGGTATCGATTTCTCGAAGGTAACCCATTTTCACTGAACGAAATCCTTCCTGGCGCACCTCGGTATCGGAGATGCATCAATCTATAATGTTCATATATCCGCATATTATTATTAGATTCGAATAGGAAGATAAATATGAAAACGCTTCGAATTTGAATGAGCTGAGAAATGGACATGAATGTAGGAAAGATAAAGATAAAAAATAATGGGCAGTAAGGCAAGTAAGAAATGCATACCAAAAATAAATTAAATGAAAGCCGACCAATCATCATTCTGTACATTAGAATGTACATATGATGTACAGAATGTACATACGATGTACAGAATGTACAGAATGTACATACGATGTACATACGATGTATAGAATGTGCATACGATGAGGGATTAATTGACCATGCGTTAATTAGGCAAGAAATTAGATGGAATACGGGCCGAAGGTGAATTTTGAATAACGTCAAATAAGCAATTCAACGAGAGGTGGTCGTGCTGTATGTTTTTTCCACGGTAGCTTGCAAATTACAATGAACAAAGCTATGAAAAAATTAGCAGTCCGAAGTAAGTGGTGTTCTTCGTATACAACGTAGTTCGAAAAAATTTCGGGTTCGCAGGTGAATCTATTTTGCAAGTCGCGGTATAACAGGTAACCGTGCTGAGTCGCCCAGAGAGTATCTCTCGTTTCCTGCAGCCTCCTGACGTCGAGGTCGTTTTTAAATATTCAACAGATACATGAGGTACATGTATATAGGAAGAGAGAAAAAGAGAGACCGATAGAGTGGCAGGTTTGCATCAATCCGGCAAAGTGCTCGAACATGAACTGGCCGACTGCACTTTCCAAATTTCGAGTGTTAGATCTATTTCAATCGAATAATCAAGTTCCTATGTGAAACCAATAAAAATCGCGGTTAATGCGAGATTTGAGGAGATTGCAATAGGGAATCACTTTTTACATTTAAGGGGAAGTCCCGTAACGCCGGATGGCACCTAGCGCTGGATACTCTTAATATCTCGGCAATTCGCACCGCGTTTGATTCAAGAACGGGTAAAAGGAGTGGAGGGGGAGTCACCCCTTTCATGTAAATACTAGATCGCACGTGGTTATAAAATATTGAAATGTTTTGCAAATAGCACGCGTTAACAAACAATTAATAGGTTATAAATTGTGAATAATAAACAATAATAAGTGGTAACAGTAGGCATGGCCGGCGACAATGGTAGACGCGTGGTCGACGGTTCGATAATCTTCTGTGCAGCTTTGGTATGGGCCCATAGCTGGATGACTGACCGATGGTAACGCTGAACTCAAACTCAGTAAAATATAGTCGCCGTTGTGGCCACGGGTTTCTCTATTTCCCTGTGCCCTCGTGCAAATAGGATACATTATAGCGCTATGTACAGCTTTAAATTCGAGTGATGGTTATAAGGGTTATACAGAAAAATAAGAGGGCCGAGCGCGTCCACGAGTCGACACTTTCTAGTTGTTGTGAGCTTACAGATCCACGCTCTGAGTCCATTTCGCGTTGGAGGAGCATCGTCACTATCGGACCATTGCTCGTCCATCGATTGACTATATTGAAGATAGAAAGAATGGTGAGTATATCGTCGAATGAAATTCGGCAGCTTCGCGAGATATACTTCTCGAATGCATTCACGCAAATTTCGCCAAAGGGCGCGATACTTTTGAATGCCGGGGTAAGTGCTTTACTGGAAGGTATAGGGGTATAAGAAATATCGTCTCTGTCACGAATGCCAGACATCCGGCGTTTCGCCGAAAGTGTTTCCGGCCTCGTCTACGTACTGTGATGCAGAAGAGCAGGAAGACAGTCGGATGAGAGCGTTGAAGAAGAGAAGAACGGAGAAGAGGCCTCATCCGCCAGTCTCTTCATCATGAAGCTTTATATATGTATATAGATGAAAGTATAGTTGGCAAAGATGCCGTAAAAAGTCACCAAGTATAAAGGAGAAATCCCGATAGACAGTGAGACTCGTAGGTCGATGTCTTATATATATATAGCGCGAATGGAGCATTCACTAGGAGCAGTATATTAGCGATATGGTGAAATAGAGGAGAGATTGCGGGCTATGTTCCCATTCGAAATTCGAAGGAAAATGCTGTCGAGTAGTAAAAGCACCGATGCTCTATCCACCACCGCATTTTGCAATTCCAATCTACCGATGCCTGGCAGAGAGGCTCCATTGTTCCTCTTTCGCTTCTGGACAACCAACTTCGGGGTAGCAATAGGAGGCTAGTGAAGCTCGCTATTCTTTCTCCCCTCTGTGTTCTTCGAAACTAATCCCTCCTATCTGCGAATTGTTTTGACCGCGGCCATTCAAGTCGTTTTCTTTGTGTTTCTCTTTCTCGTACCTTTATACGTATGTGTAAATATGTGCATCTGTATAGATGTGTGCGAGTATCAATGTCCATGTGCGTATGTATTACAAAGCAATTGAATGAGGTGCCTATTGTCTTTGTCCTAATTTTACCCTTGTGAAGCAGACAGGGATGGAACAGCTTTTAGTTCCCGGTTGGTAAGCCAATGAATCTTTCGTGATCGATATTTTTTGTTAAATAATACAAATATGTGGAATTGTGCTATTCGCATATTGACCTACCTTACACTTCCTTGTTGAAAGAAAAGGCACAATAGGAACACTTGCGCGACAATATAAACGGCGTAATTTCTTTCGTCCCCGTGAAACAGAGGAGGATTTCAAGTTTATCATGCGTCGTCATGACGTAATCAGTCGCTAGATCATGATGGCGGGGAAATTTCTCCTCATTCTCCAATTGGATAACGCCGTCGTTGCGAAAAATGTTTGTGGCGAGTCCGAGGCGAAATTGTGAAACGTCGAAGAAGGACGAGAGCTTTCGGTAAAATTGTGACCAAACGAAAAGCAAGGGATTTCGTAGGGTCGCTCATAGCTACGGTCCTTTCAAATGTCCTGAGAAAGTGAACAAGGACTGGACGGGCGGAGAGGAAGGAGGAGCAGAGGCGCGAACCGAGAAGGTATATCCGGCAGTAAGGATGGTGCAAGAGCGGAAGTGAGAGGAGAGAGAGTGAAAAAAGGAACGCAAAAGGGAGGGGAAATAGGCGAAAAGGGATGAGCGTGGTAGGGTGGAAAGGAAGACCGGTCTTCCCGTACTCGGTACGGTTAGGCCGAAGCTACGTGCGAGAGTTTGAGTGAGGTGAGACCGAGATGGCGATTGAGAAGCAGGAGGGGGGTATCGCAGATGGGGGATGAAAATTGCGCAGGGGAGAGGGAAATGAAAGAGGGTAAGAAAGAGAGGGAACGCGAAAAAGGCAGAGCGAGAAGGAGGGAAAAGCGACGAGGTGAAACCTGGCGTAGTAGGATCGTCGCATGCGCGAGGATTTACCACGTGAGCCCGCGAATCCGCGAGCTCTCGAGTACGACTAATGCGAGACTTCCCGGTGTTCAGTATCGTGCGCGTCTTCGTACGCGACGCACGGGTCTCACTTTTCGCAACGATTTTACCCGTTTTTCGACAATCTAATGCTTCTGCATTACTTCCCGTACTTCTGAACACTCTACATGACTTCCCGTATCCGTCTTCGACAATTCTCTCGCATGAAGTAATTTGCGAATGAGAGGACAACTGAAAGGAGAAACTGCGGGAAGCAAATATTCTGAACACTGTATCTTCTGTCAATTAAATATAACAATTAACGTTTCTGTCGGGCTGGTTTCGCGTTTCGAACAAACGAGAAAATATTACATAATCGGCAAAAGTCCCTGTACAAAAACTTTGGTTCGTGTGCTGATAAAAGGCAGATGTATGCGATAATCGGAAAAATAAGATAGAATCTTGAAACATCATTATTTGCATTCAATATGGTGTGTACAATATCACAGTTCCGTGAACCAGCATTAGAACATTTGTTCGACTCACCGAGGCTCTCGGTATCGGCTGAAAAGTCCATTTGTCCGTGAACATGTCTGCCAAAATCCGTAGACGGAGATGAACAAGGCTTTGCAGATTTGTGCGTGGGCGAGTCATCGATACTCAAAAGGGAGAAACAAGGAAACTCGCAGAGAAAGAATCCTCGTTGATCTCAGTACCAACGTGATCACCAGGGGGGGGGGGGGCAGCGAAATTGCGAGGTGATGACACCGTGCTTTGATGGAAAATATTGGGTTTTATTCAATTCGGTATTCGGAGGATGATAAGCAAATTGTTCGAATTCGATAAAACTTTGGGATCCTAAATATATACTAAATGGAAAACACGTAAATGACGGAGCACTGAGCTGGCGACCACGTGGATACGGCGAAACGTCGTTACAGTATTAGAATAAGAAATGCTAATCAGTGAACCGTTAGAAGAAAGAACATCCTATTATTCTTAACTCATCGAGACCGTTCGACACAATTCAAGCAATTATAGTGACACAGTGAATTCTTGTGAAACTTGTATCGTACATAATTAACTAAACCTAATTTCCGATTGGCGCAGAATAACGGAGTGCGTACGAAACATCGTGCGATTTACGTCGACTGCAAGAAGCAACCATATATCATCTGATAATACGAATATAAAACTAAATTAAAAATACAATGATAAATATAAAGCGTGTAAATTGTAACGTGCGCAGGCAATATTCTAACTTACTGAAACATAAAAACTCTGTATCGTAAGGTTTGGGAGTATCCAATAAGGAGTATTCCAATGCAACCAACGATCATGTGACAACGTTGAGATAATATGAAAAGAAGAAGAGTACATTGTCTCGTTTGACTCCAGTGCTAAAAAAGAAAATAGTAATAAAATACTGACGATTTATGGGCGGAGAATTTTAAAAAAATATACAAAATCGGAAATCTATATTGTGAAACGAAGAGAAGAAGATAGCGTGAAACGCAGAGAAATAAAGGTCGACGCGAGGGATATAAATCGACGTTTGACGTCGACTATACTTTGAATGGGTGCGGATGCGCGGGGATTCAATTAAGGGGTGAGTATCTCGTTAACGAATAACGTGATTATTACACATCCCGATCTCACGTATACCACACCATATGTGCTATATATATGTACTATAAATATATCTATATGGGTGTGTGTGTGTGTGTGTGTGTGTGTATGATTTTAATACTGATTTCTTACCTACCGTACGATTTGTCGCTTTTTTTATAAGCAGATTTTGTCCCTTCCACTCGCCATGATATTATGACTTTCCCCGGGAATAAAATAAGGCCTACCCAATGCGCGTCCAATCATACTGTGATGGTATTTTCGAAAATGTACAGATACGAAGATGGATACGTCTCCAACGTTGAGCGTTGGAGGAACAAGAGCGCGAGCCGCCTTACTAGCAACCACCGGTACCGGAACTGGAAGTAGCGACAGACGCGTCGTTTTTCTTGCCAGTCAGCCGAACATAGTTGGTAGTCACGAGACAAGAACATGGCCACATCACTGGTCTCCTCAGCCGGTAAGTTACCTACACATTCAATAAATCGCAACTTAAATAGCATTTATCCACTATTGTGCCATCTTTTACATCGTATCTCCATCTAAATCTAGACCCTACTACACGCTGAAGTACGAAAATGAAAGCACATTGTAACGCTCTATTTTTATGTGATATGTTTACTTAAGGAATCATCGCAGTATAACGGCTCGAAAAGTAGTTGTTTTTCGCGATTTTTTTTTTCGCTGGTTAAAATACGCTAATCAGTCCAATTTTTTATGTCGAATCAAAGCACTCATGAAGAACAGAAGATTTTTTTTTACGTTTATTTTTTACTTTTTTTCATTTTTTAACGGTTTAAAATGTTTTCGAAAAAAAAGAGTCCACACGGTGTACACGGTTGTGGCCATAAATATTATGTGACAACAATTCGTAAAAAGATTATTAATCATTACGAAAGTCGCTATCTTGCTATGGAGGTTCTCTTTTTAAAATAAAAATTGACAAAACGGCGGCGGTTGAAAAAAAAGTATCGAATTTATCCTATTATATCGACAGTTTTTCGTAAAAAATCCGAAGATGAAAAAAAAGGTTCCATAGCAAGATGAAGAACGGCGTGAAGAATGTTGTCAAAGTTTGAGGCGGATAGTTTAAGAACTCTACCTTTGAGAGTATACACCGTATTGAAGAACATTTCGAGAAAAACGCGTTCAATGTTTCGAGTACAGAATTGCCAAATAAATTGTATACTTACGATCAATCGGCGATGCCAGGTCCATGTTTATAACCGTCTATATTATCGAATAATATAAAAAATCGATTTTTTAACAAATTTACGCTGTGATGATTCCTTTAGTTACAGAATCTGAAAAATATCACGTCCGCGGTACGTATACCGATTTTACAGTAAATAAATCGCCGATATTTTATAATAGTTTCGTCGGCTACTGTGAATGTAATTATGGATTATTTAAGCTCTCGAGGGGCGATAAGAATAAAAGAATGCGTTCAATTGGAAGACGATTAGGTACCCGACCTTCCTTCCGTCATGATTATCGCATTATCTCTACAGAAATAAGTTCATAATTTTCTTTCGAAACATATCGATAGTTACTAGTTACGAGATATATTTACAGGAGGTTCTGAAACATATCACATTTAAGAGGAAGTTGTGAATGGGAACATTTTGTTGTGCATTGCCTGATATGGCAAAGTTTGTATCGTTATTCTCTTTGACAATTTTCTTCATTAGCAAATATTTCCATCAAGTTTTTTTCCCATTCTCAATGTAATACAGCAGAATCTTCAAGAGGTCTCCGATTGCGTGTTTTTTTAAGTCATTATTTTGTTCGAAGAATGCATTTGGCTTTTCTCATTTAAGCTAATATTTGGTTACCTGCAACTATCGATCAAGAATGCATTTTTAACTGACAAAGGGACTTCATGTTTTTTATAGGACTGGTTTTTCAGATACATTTGAATATACATACACACATGCACACACGCGCACATATGAATATATATGCAGGGAAAAAACATTTTGAAAATATTTGACTTCGAGGACCGCCCTCAACCCCCATGGAAATTTATATACGCAAAAATATACTGCAAATTTATTTTATTAATAATTGTAATATATGTGAAATGTATGCCATATATTGAAAATATATATTGCATATATGTGCCAAATTCTAATTTTCGTAACGTTTTTATATATGAGTTGTATATGCGTGGTATTACTGTATATCAATGTATCATATATCAATGATATATGTAGCATTTACCCTGCATATATACCACATATATTTAGCATATATGTTGCATACACACTGCATACATACCACATATTTACTGCATAAATGGTACATATATGCCACATATGTACAGATATGCGTAGCATATCTGTATATAGTGTTTATATGTAGTAGTGTACTTTAACTGTAAGTTAATTTTTTTTAAGTTAAAGTTTTACGTTTTATTAAGTTTAACTGTAATAGTGTTTATACACAGCATATATTTCTTGTCAGAAATAAGTATCAAAAATGTATGCGTCATATATGACGCATAAATGACACATATGTGAGTCATATATGACGCATACATTTTTGATATATTTTTCTGACAAAAAAATAGATTGAAAATATATCGAAAATATATGCGTCGTATATGCCTCATATATGCATCATATATAGTGTTTATACGTAGCATATATTTTTTTGGTCAGAAAAATATATAGAAAATATATGAGTCATATATGCGTCATATATTTGTGCATATATACTGAATATATACGTAATATTCTATTTTTCGTCACTATATATGCGACCGATATATATATATGTAGCATATATTTTCTGCATATATTTTCCATACATAAATTTCCATGGGGGAAGTAACATAACGTCTCTATAATGAACATTATGGAAACCCTAATGTTTTTAATTAATGTAAGCATATTTAAATGAAAATCATCCCACGGATTGTCCTATTCCTAAAATCAATGATTCGATTAAAAGACTTTAAGGACTGCCTTGAAAAGAGCCAGATGTGCTGATAGCCAACATTACATAGATATACCGGGTTCAAAATCTCCTTCCCCTTAATAGCCACACAGGGTGTGGCAATAACTTTTAGCTCCTCAAATATCTCCGAACCCATGACCGTCGGGAAATTAAAAAATCTGCAAAAAATGTACACTTCTAAAGGAGTCATGGAGTAATGGTTTCAAGGTTCATTGCGCTCGCGACGCTTCGAAAATTTCAAAGTCAACTCCACTTTTTCAAATAGGATGTCTATTTACTTTTGCGCACTTTGAAAGAAGGACAATAAATCGTTTTGAAATTTGATTGGACATTTATGCACGCTTGGTATCTGGCTCACAATTATTATATCTTTCTGCTAATCATATCAGTATGTATCGACAAACGGGCTGAATCCGCCGCTTTACATCTTGCGTAGTAATCGGCATCGCTTCGTAAACCTTGTCTTTTTAAGTTCCGCATAACATCTCAAAATCCAATAAACGAGCTAGCCTAACGACACGATCCCAATGTCCAATCCAATGATGAGCAAATTTTTAATTTAGCTTGTGTCTTGGAAGTAATAAATATAATGAGCCAGATATCAATTGTACTGAATCACATTGTACGTTACGTGTCTAATAGCAGCTCTGATTAACAAAGGCCACAACCCGAGTAGAAATTGTTCTAGCCTCTCTGAGTTACGACCTAGTAACTGGCTCGCCCAATTGAGCTCACACGAACTGACCAATGGTTGGCTCGCTATGAGCTAGTAATATTGTGAATGTTTTGTTATCTGGCCCTCGTCTAGTCACTGCCCAGCTGATCTTGGTCACAAATGACAAAGTATAAGGTTATGTGACTACGTGTAGTTCCATCGAGCGAATGACTCATGGCTGGCTAGCTTACTTGAGTTTTAGATGGCTTTGCAAAAGAAAAAAATTCTCAAGTGGTCATGACGTTATGACCTAGCCAACACTAGCTAACTGCGGCTATGCGTCCCTTGGCTAGTCACTGCCCAGCCGATCTTGGTCACAAATTACAAAGTGTGGTTATGTGACTACATGTAGTTCCATCGAGCGATTGACTCATGACTGGCTAAGCAACTTGAGTTACAGATGGCGTTGCGAGTGCAAGCATTCTCGTGGGGAGATACCTACTTGCAAGTAGGTATCTCGCCATGACCTAGCCAGCTATGCGGCTGGGCACCCCTTGGCTAGTCACACCCCAGCCGAGCTTGGTCACGAATGATAAAGTGTGGTTATGTGACTACGTGTAGTTCTATCTAGCGATTAGCTCATGGCTGACTAAGCAACTTGAGTTACAGATGGCGTTGCGAATGCAAAAATTCTCAAGTAGGTATCTCGCCATGACCTAGCCAGCTAACTGCTGCTGTGCACCCGTTGGCTAGTCACTGCCCAGCCGATCTTGGTCACAAATGACAAAGTGTGGTTATGTGGATACGTGTAGTTCCATCGAGCGACTGGCTCATGGTTGATTAAGCAACTTGAGTTACAGATCACGTTGCAAATGAATAATATCCTCATGTCGGTATCTAGCGATAACCTAGCCAACACTTCCCAACTGCGGCCGTTCTGGCCGGAATAAATGATCGGACAAATACAATTTAAGGTTATGTAATTCTATGCGATTATCGCTCTCAATGCGAACGCAATTGAGTCATTGATTCGATAATGTTATTTACATTTGTTAATCCACCCATTTTTCAATAATCTGACATTGTGTAGTGTAACATATGTACACGATTAGAAAATTCAGAAATTAAACAAGTAGAATTGGCTCAGTGGACAACGTCACAACTCACTACCCAAAGGTCCCGGGATCGAAACCACGTTACGGCGTAAGCGTTTGTCTGAGATAACTTAAAATTTAACCATTAATATATTTACAGCGCAAATATCATAAGCCTAATTGATGAACAACGAAGAATATGGTAAAAGGGTCCAATGATGTAAATAATGTGAAAAAAAAATCACGAAAATATAAATATATAGCCGCAAATTTTTTTTTATCTAATCGCCACCTAATTTTTTGTTCCCAGTCGCTGGCTGAAAAAAATTATGTCATGGCTAGGTCAGAAATATAATCCAGCCCTGGGATATTTCTTTCTATCTAGTCACCATCTAATTTTTTGTATTCAGTTACTAGAGGACCAAAGCGTTACAAGGCTGGGTAGTCAATCGCTAAGACGGCTAGCTAATGGCGATTCGAAACATCACTTTACTAGCTTGTGGCTAGGCGGTGATGAGTTACGTTTTCCACTCGGGAATATGTGTATAAACAAATTGGCGTAGGTATTTCCATCCTTATGCCCATCGATGAAACAATGGGCAATTATTCATCACCAATCATGCTACACCATCGATTCGATAAACATTGTCTCTGGTGGTTAACCAGCCGTGTCCAATATGGCTGTTCGACCGCTCAAAAATCCTGCGGAAGCCCAAGTTGATCTGCTTGTCATTTGCGGCACATTTCAATAAATGTATCACGGATGAGAACTTTGGATTTGGTGTTTGTAGAACCTGTTTTTGATAACATCCTAGTACCTAGTTATTAGTTCCGAATAACTAACAACCCAAAGACGTGCCTTTTATTGATTTTTCATGTTTAATCTCAATCAACGGTCGTGTCATTTATTTACTGTACGTTGCTCGCACTCCTATATCGAATTACGCCAAAAACGTCACCCCATTTGAAAAGTAAAGTTAATCTTGAAATCTTCAAGGCCCTTCAAACTATGCACTTTATGCAGAAAAAAATGTTTGCGAATTGTTATATATTTGAACATTACACATATTGGTATTATGTGCATTGGTACAAAGAGTTAACGCCTCACCTTAATGATATGGATTCTTTATATTTTTTTATAATTATCAAGCCACTATAAGAATCAGGAACTTATGGTGGCCGAATATACGTGTGTATGGTTGTGCGAAAAAGCTATTTCACGTAAAAGGTACATGGCTGAAGAGATAACATAATAATTGAGAGTCTATATGGGGAGGAACAGATTGTGCACAGGCGACTTTCGGGTTCCTTTATCCATACTTTATGAGCGTTACCGTAGATGTGAAGAATTTTCACAGCATTGGTTATACGTTTAGGGATGCATTTTTTGCTGGCCGGCTGCTAACTTTGATGAATTAAAAAATACGAATGATGTGTGGTAGAGTTACTTTTCTGTAACGTCGTCAACTTCTCAAAGTCTTGTGCATCGTTTTATTCTGTTCTTATGCTTCTTTTCCGTGTTCAAATCCATCCATATCGTTTACCTTTGAAACTTTTCCTGAATATATGACTTCTTCCTTTGATACGCGATGGTCGATTAATGACCAAGTTTCAATTATACGCGAACAAACACGGCGAAATTTTTGCGCGTGAACCCAACCTTAGAGACTGTTTGAATTATATTTCTTTGCATATTTCGCAATATTCATTTTTTTTATTTAACGTACGGAGTTCATGACGATCAAAAATTCGATTAAAAAAGATGTAATGCATTTTTCTGGAAACAGCATTTTTCAGCACGCGGGGCGCTCTACAGCTTCAACGGATGAACCGATTCACATGCGCAATTGAAAGAGAATTCAATTTGCGGGGACATCAGGGTGCGATTTTTGTCAAAAATTGATTTGGCAATATTTTTTTCGTCCGTTGAAGCAAAAATAACCAAGCACAAAAATGTTTTTTTTTTTCAATCGTCGAATAAAATACGTTGAAATCCATTTCCAAAAGTATTTATTTTATATAAAAAAAATTCCCGAAGTTCATGAATGTTTCAAGCCTCTCGACTGTAACCTCCCGTTAACAATTTTAGCGAATTGCGCACAAATATCTACTTCTTTAGCGAATTACGATAGCTTAGGTAGGCTTTAAAAGGAACCGAAAACGTATCGACAAATAATACTTCTTATGAAGCATCGTCAATGTACTGTTGTAGGGAGAAAACGGTGTAACGTATGCAATGACAAGATTTGCGATAATATTGAGTGAAGTGGAAATTTGAAAATTCATGGGTACACGGAATGGTCGAAAACTGAAAAACGTAGCGCTTAAGCTCGAGTGGAGGGTAAATAGGTCGTCCAAATGTAGGGAAGCAGGAGAAGATAGGAATGATGTAAGTGGAAGTACGCGAGCGAGAGATGAAAGCTTCCAAATGGATTCCAATGCGTTTAGCACATTGGCCGCTATCAGTGACGTCGACAGCTTGACGGTGATAGGGGTGCGAACCGGCATTGTACCGCTGGTACAGTCCATCCTCAATTCTGAAATCAACCTCTCTTCTTCGCTCTCTCTGTCTCTACGTATCATTCTGTCTCGCCGATGCTCGCATCTGCCCCATGTCGCTTACATCTATCTATCTCTGAATGTTGAATCCACGTAGTTTCTCTTAGTATGCGGGACATCCGTGATGTGTGTGCGGATGCGTGTAAGCCGAGCGTGTTCCAAGTATACGAAGTTTACATCGACTTTCCTTAATGCAATACCCAATTCATTCTATAAATGACGGTAAAGGAAAAAAATGCACTCACCAAACGCATCAAATTGGGGGTTTAATTGTTATCATTATTATTGTTTTCACGAGATGTTCCAGAATTCCGGTGATGATCCGGATAAAATAATACAGTTTAATAATAATAGTTTAAAATCAATAATAGTTCAATAATAGTTTAGCACAGCCAACACTCAATACTAGCCCTACTTCCTTTATTTTGACGCGGATAATTGGCGTCTTCTATAAATTCCAGTAATATCGTTGCTCATATAGTAGGCTCAAATTGTCAGATGTATTGTAACATCTTAGACCATAGCATGGCACGAAATGTGCGAACATGTGTGTACCCGCTCGTTTCCTCGATCCCCATTGTCTTAGCGAAAGTGCACCTTGGTACTTACCGAACATTCCAAATTTACACCCTAGGCTTTCACCGGATCTAGCAGAAATGCTCCATAAAATATGACTTGCTATTGCCCCATGCCATACATGGATTCGAAAAAAGCTAACGATAACATACGAGAACCCATAATGTACAATTAGGTATACCCTCGATTGTGGCAATATGTAATCAAAATGTATGATTCTAAATAGGATAAACCCCAAATTGTCAACCTAGTAGCTACTTGAAGCTACAAATTAACTGCGCGTTTTTTTCCAAACAGGTTTCGTTGTTTGGAAAAAAACAATTATAGTGAGAAACGAATAAAACGGGCATGTGGAATGTGTGGCACAAACGAGTGGTCGTAGAATGTCGTCGTTAGTCGGTCCTCTGATGTTGAAAGATAAATTCAACTCCTATCCGGCGTGATTTGAGGTGAAGCTCTATCGGTGGTTGAGGCAGGTTTAGATCGGGGAGATGAACGTTTTGAGAAGGGTTCGGTTATAGCAGAGTACACGAAGCACATACAACACGTAACTCATGCGTCGTCGGCTCACTCGGTTCACTCGGTGTGTGGGTTGGCTGGCTGGTTTGATGGAAGCACAGCTATTTACCTCACAGTGCAAACATCATAAAAGGTAATCAAAGACAAATATTGTTTTGGGAAGGGCGATGGCCGCTTCGGGGTTGAAATACGAGCTTGCTTTTCCTAATTAGTAATTAACTGCGGCACTTGTCGGAACGTGGTGCTGAGTTGCCAGACGTGTACCACCTTACATCATCCGCTGTCCATTGTAAAGCTGAAGGGTCTATTGGCGATTCGATACATTTTTGTGAGATACGAAAAGAACGAGTGACCATGTGACAGAGTGAGACGCATGAGGAGTCGAGGGTTAACATCGGTTTTTGGTTGGCCTTTGGGATTTGCTGAGGCTGACGCATGGACTCGCATCTATCGGGGTCGTGGGTCGAAGGTTCTATTGGCCCTTGTGTAAATCTGTGGCAAACGTGTGTACAGTTATCCACGAATTGAGAGTGTGAAACGTCGAGGAACAAGGGTAGCGAATTAACGCTACTCGAAACAAGAGGCCGAGATTGATGTTGGTGAAGTAGGGCGGGTGGTGCGTCGCGGAGCTACACGCGAAAAGCCGTCCTTGTTGTCGTCCCGTCAGTACCACACACCAGGACCCTTCTCTTTGTCAATCTCTTCACTCCCTGTCAATGGCACTCCGTCTTAGACCCTCGACCCCATCTCGTTTACGCTGGTTATTTCAACATTCCTTTTTTATCCTTTCTCCGTGAAATCTTCGAAGCGGAATTCAAAGCACCTACAGGGTTCCAATGGGTCCCAAAGAATGTTCCAAGACTTTTGTTTATATCGAAAACTTAAATATGTCCTATATGTTACTGTGGGGCCGTCCACAAATTACGTCATTTTAGTATAGGGGAGGGGTCTGGTCGTTGGAGGACGATGACGATAATTGAATCATGGCGATAGGAACGATATAATTATTTCAGGGGGGGGGGGGTAAAAATCAGCAAAAATCGATGACGTAATTTATGGACGGCCCTTGTGCCGTTAGACATTATGAGATTTTTGCGCAACTTTGAGTTTCGGCAAGATGGGGGTAAAAGAGAGTTTTTTTAATGTAGGATCGCTGATAGAAAATCAATACGTTAAATCTACTGTATTGAAATTAATGTTTCATGAGACAATGGGAATTTTCTTTTTTTCCGCGAAACGAATTCTCTTGCAAACCCCGAATTACTGTTCACCCAATCCGAACTAAATTTATTGCGTTTTTCGATATTATTTGTCAATTCATTCCACAACCGCGGCTTCATGTTCGAGACCAGTATTGATCCAAAAAATTTTACTCGATCTTCACGTTAGGTGTTCAAATTCCCCGCTGCTTCCCAGGAAACTGCTACGGCGGCGTGAATAGTTGCCTACCTGTAGTGCCTAGACAGTATTAGTTCCAGCACTCCATACAGGATGTCTAGATGGTATTAGGAAACTCCGGTTGGGAAGTCATGTGTTCCTGGTGTAACCATGGATATATAAATATATGTGTATGTGTGTGTGTGTGTAGACGGGGCTCGGTAGCTGTCGGAGGTGTCTAATATATATAAAGCGACTCGTAGAAGTCTCGTGGTTCGCAATAGAAGATACCGTGCTACGTGTATACTATATGCCCACTAGGCACGAAAACCCTGCGACCCCCGGTCATAGCGATACGCCGTATAGTTCGGGAAAACGGGAGAGGAGAGAGTTTGAGGTACGGAGGTGTGCATGTGCATGTATACGTGGCAGATGTGTAGAGAAATGGAAGTAGAAGATGAGTTGGTTTCCGCGCTCTCTCTTTCTCTTGCTCGCTCGTGGCCGGCTTTGACTCAGGCAAGGAACAAATTGAAAACGGGAATTGGTGCCTTTGAAGTTTCCAAAACGTCCCATCCATAATCTCCCTAATAACTCTGCTCTGCGTTGCTGCTATGCCGTGCGGGACCTGCCCTCTGTGCGCGTTGTGTGCATCCCAAGCGCTCTCGTTCTTCTTGTACTGTTCTACTTTCGTTCACTTTCAGTTCATATTTCGAGCGGCAAAAAAAAAGAGTTCCCGAAATTATTCCAAGCTTATAAAATTGATTACGCAGAGAAGGTTATAAACAAAAAGAGACGGGTAGGAGGATCACGGTGCTCTTTACAGACTGAAATGGATTGTGGGCACTCTACTAACACGAAATTTGTAGCATAAACGAGGAAAAGCTACTTGTTCACAATAGAGGATCGTGTCGTCAATAAATGTCCGAGTGTTCGTCCATAATCGTTCTCGCGGACGAGAGCGGTTTTGCATAAGGTTTTTGCCTCACCTTCCGATACGAAAAAGCACGAGACGGAGAGCGATAGAGAGACATAGAGGAAGGACTTTGGTGGGTTCTCGTATGTTCTATATTCAGTAGAACGAAGGTGTAAGGGTGGTTGGTTTGATTTATTAAAGGTCGTAATGGTGTACCAGCAGAGCCTCCGTTGTTCAGCTCGAGCATAGGCAACGAGGAGGACGACGTGGGACGGGGGTGTTCAGTACTAGGAGTACCTACGCGCAGCGCGAGCAGAGGGGTATGGTGTAGTAACCGGTATACTGCAGACGGTGATGGGAAGAGGGTTGCTCCGATGCTCGTGTTTGCTCCACACCTCTTTCATTGCGTGCGTCCGATAACTAATGTCTTATACATGTGTTGAAATAGAAACGTTGGTGTGTGAATCTTGTGACTGTGCGCATGGACTTGGGTGTTCCTGCTCGTCGGCTCGGATAACGGCCAAAGCTGAGACTGGGACGCGATTCCTCGCGTTTATCCCTGTACGTGTGTTCGCATTGTGGTTATTAAGGGACCCGACACTACAGTCTGCGTTTGTGCATGTCCATGAGAGCGAGAGAGAGAGAGAGAGAGAGGCAGGCTGACAGAGAGTGAGAAAGAGAGATCGAGAAGGAGGTAAAATGGAACGGCCTCTGTCGGGTGAGGAGGCTAACTCCGAGCAAGTAGCCATAGTGCCGATAATAAAGCCGCCCGCCGTCCTTTGCGCTTACCCTGCAAAATACGTGTCGTAAACTCTATTCATCGTTTCCTGCGTGTCGTTACACAGGGCGACGTATTATGAGTCGGCCCTCGTACACCGCTGAGCTTTTTTTCAATCCCTTCCTCCCTCTTCCACTCCCTCCTTTTTCTCTATGGCTTGCATGCTGCACATGCTGAGCTTTATGTTTTTCTTCCATTTACACGAGTATCGCGCGAAAATTTATTTGTTTTTTTGACGTGCTGATTTTGTCTTCTCAATTCAACTCATATCCTATTGTATGGACTTGTGTGTTTGTAGAAGAATCCCAGTCGATAGATCTGAATGTGCACAATCACTGACGTATCTAAAACATATTTCTTGCGCACGGACAATGGAAAATTTGGCTTAAGAAGAACATGAGTTAACTTCCGAATTAGATTTATTTGAAATTGAAAATTAAGTATCGAACGATATCGAACATCTAATAGCAATAATGGACGGCAAATACGTCGGTGAAAGGGTGAACGTTTTTATATTCGGAGCTTCGAAAGAAAGTTAATGCTGGTATGTGACCTGGGAGCCTCTCTCTCTCTCTGCCTCTCTTTCCCTCTCTGTCGGGACCTCTCTTCTGACCTTTGCAGCGAATAGTTAATTTCGTTTGCAATATTCACGCGTTCGGGCTTTACGAATTCGATTAACGTCGCGAAGCTCCAAGATCGGAATGATTGCCGACCTGGATCAAGCTGCCATTAGTTCCGGTCGATATCGGATTCGACGTAAGCGGAGAAATGTTCAGCTTCTTTTCTGACCGATGAATCGCAGAAAATCCCACTGCACTCCGGTTTCAAGTGTATATGTTTTCACCAGTACAGAAAAATTACAGTCAATATGGCTTGAAGTTAAAGGTTTCGGAAAAAACTACCCAAGTAAGGAGGAAAATATCATCAACGCACGTATAGGTTTTTTTTTCATAAATACAGAAGTCGCGTACAATATATGCATGCTTTTATCCCACAGCTAGCGATATTTGTTCTACTTTCAGGTAAAACGGGCGCTCAGTGTAGTTTCATTTTTCTGCAAAATTTCGTCTTTCCTGTCTGTCCTATATCTCAAAGTTCCGATGGTATACGAGTTGAGTAAGCGGGAGGTTTTTAATCCACGTGAAAAGGCAGCACTTACTGATATTGCGAAAGCCTACAACCAAAATCACGTGGCTGATCAGCCTTCGAAGTTCCATCCAGTAGTTTCTACTGTCACGTTGCCACATTCGGACGAATTGAGACTCAGAAATAGACACTGCTTTCATCTACCATGGACAGGGTTTATTAAAAGAATAATAATAATCCTATTACAAGTACTTGCGCGTACAACGGAGCTAAGAATAGAAGTTGTTCTAAACATAGTCCCGAGATGGTTTGGAGTGAGGAACCCGGCGAGAACGATCCGTATGCGCAGTTTTTATTGAGCGCAGTGATGGGACGTCGGGACTTTTCAAAACTGGTAATTCACCTGCCAAGTTTCCGAGCCTAGCTCGATCAACTTTTCATTAAGAGATAAAATACTTTGCTATTCTTACGAACTAGCCTTTCGTCACTGCGCTTGTCACTTTGAGTTCGTGTTCTATCGTGATGCAATTCGCATCAGCTAAAGTCTGTTGCATTGCACTCGGTACTTCCTTTCTATTCCGTGTTCGCAGCCCCAGTTGGCTGTTGTCGAAACTAAAGTTTTGCCAGTCGTAGTGTAGAGATATATGTATGCGCGGACTCCCGGGACAGAGTCCGTTACTTTTTGCCTCGGAGACAATTAAGCCAGACAGACTACAGAGTTAGCGAGCATCAGAAAGCTTTAATTGAAGCAACCCCCTTGTCTTACCTTCGTCAAGGAACGTTAGCCATTACCGATCGTCTGGTGCATTTCCGGATGTCTCCTTCCATTCATTTGTCAGGTTTTCCAATCACGTATGTATTCGTACGGCTTTCGCAGTGATCGAACAGCCGCGTTTAATATTGATGACGTTTTACCCGCCTTCGATTGCACGGGGTATAGGCCTTTCATGAACATCCAAATGTTACGTCCTCGCATACAAGCCACACCGGGCAAACTCTCATTGGAGAACATCTGAGTTATGTCGCAGTGCCACGAACCTCTCGCGTTAACCTTGCCGTTCACCCAACGTTCACCTCCCTACGTCGTATAGTTCAAGTAGGAGAATTCAGAAAATTGTTTTAGCCAGACCGATATCGCACGACATTTAGGCGATGCCGTCGCTAACGAGCTCTGACGGGCGAACTTTGGCTCGTACATTTCTAATCACAGTGTACAAAGGAAACTTCCCGTCCATCAATGTTTATCCTATGTAAAACAGTTCTTGCGAGTTATCCGATACAGTGCTGTATCGCGCTTCGACATCTGTCAGGGTCAGCTTGCGCAGCTTCGCTCGTTCAGTGCTTAGCATCGGCTGTCTGTGTGTTTCGATGTTTTTTTTTTAACTCGGCACCGAGCTTCCTTCGCACGCAGCGTAATGCGGGGTAATATGTCGGGTCGTTGGGGGGTCGACAGCTGATAAGCCTTGACAGAGGTCGGAGAGAGAGAAACAGCGACTAACGCGTGTACTTTGGACTCGAGCGAGAGATTGGTATGAGGATAAAAATTTGTGATTCCAAGGAGACAAATGGCGCTTGGGTAAGGGAGGGGGCAGAGAGAGAGAGACGGTGAGAGAGAGAGAGAGAGAGAGAGAGAGAGAGAGAGAGAGAGAGAGAGAGAGAGAGAGAGAGAGAGAGAGAGAGCGACGGTAATCGCAAACTGCCGTAAGTGCTATTAGCAACCGCCACGAAAACCTGCAATCTGCGAGGGCGGTATGTGGAAAAAGGAGAACGAAGGCCCATCGAGCAGAGAGAAATCAACGTTAGCTATGGTTAATACGAGACTTCGAGCGCCCATTAGGTGTAGGCCTGCGGCCTGCGCATTCGCCCTCTCCTCATCTCTTCCAAGTCAACGGCCACTATTTGTCTGCTGGTCTCGCTCTGGTGCGGACGTGTTGAGGATGACTTGAGGTGCCCTAAGGAAATGCTTAACCCTCCTCGAGAAATCTCCTCGTCTCGGAGTGTTTGGCACTCCCCAGTGCGAGCCCTTCGCTGTGAGCTATCTAGCATCTCTCACTTTCTAACTCGGTAGTGTTAGCAGTTTCATGATAAATAATCGATTTCGGATAAATGTCAGCAAGAGGAGGAGGAGGAGAAGGAGGAAGAGGAGTTCACAACAGCATTGGAGTATCAAAGATTGTTATCAAACGGTCGTGCCATTTCAGTGGTTGAGCTTTATGGTCCCTCTTGAAAAACGATAACAGATCACGCTTAAAAAAGTAGTTCGATGGCCAGACTTTAAACAACTAATGTTTTCAGGAAGTCATTTTCTAAAATTGGTCAACAATATTTATTCCGTTTCTGGCACTGGCAATGTAACGAGATTTTTCGGTTTTGTTACAACGGCTATAAAGAATTAAAAAAGGGCAGAATGACAAGCATAAATTCGCAAACACTGGCATGCGCCGTCCAAGGGTCTAGAAAGTCCATGGGACATCAGAAATATATACACGCGAGTGGGATAGCAATAGTGAGAAAGTTTTGACGCTGAGTTCTCTTTTTTTCTGTCTTTCTCACTCTCCCTTGCTCTCTCATGGTCATCTCTCGAAGGGCGTTTCTCATCCACTCGGAATATTTGTGGATCGTAAATAATCCGCGGGTGACTCTGGATGTGCCCGTAGGGGTATTTCCTCTCGTTCGCGCTTTCTACCGGCTTTGCACCAAACCCGAGGATGTTCGAGAAATGCGATACGTCAAAATTTCGTTGCTTTGGGATTTGGATATACGCCGGAATCGACGCGTCGCCCATCGACCACGTATTCCCATCGCCCGCCAAATAGCATCTACAAAAGATATACCCGACCCAATGGAATACCGCTGATTTTGAAAGCAATGCACGGAAAATTTTTCATCCAGCACTTTTTTGAAAATAAAAACACCAGGATCCTGTATCATATATTATATCGCAGTTCGAGTAAAGGTGGTTTTTTTGCCTACCGAAGAAGTACGCCAAGAAAATTCATAGCTTCAATATTTACGGGAGAACGCTTCGAGTACTCGAGCATCGTAACTCGTAGTCGATCGTAGAAATCCGGTCGATTGGCTACTTTATCGTACGTGCGTACTATTTTTTTTTTCTTTATGATCCAACGCGATCTCCGGCTACTTCGATTCGCTGTAAACTTGTATCAATAAATACCAGCACAGTCGAACGAAGTAGGGTGGGTTTTTTTTTGTTGTTGTTTCATTGGATTCCGGATGATATCTGGTTATCGGGTTTCGAACGAGAGAATTCAAATATGGTAAAAGCAAATATTAATTTTAGGTTTTTTCGGTTTTCGGATCGAGTTTATGATGTAACTGAGGTTTTAACTGGGTTAGAATGTTTCATTTCATTGCATCTGCAGTGCGTGAACTACGGTCTACGTCTATCTCTCTCCGAAGCCAAAAGACTGAGTCCGCTTTCGTATCGCGAAAAGACAAAGGACTCGCCCTCATGTTGCTGATGTCACAAATTCTTCTTAAATTTAGAATTTCTCGTGGCACAAGCGTTACCATACTTACCGATTTCAGAATCTCTCTGGGGCTACCTTTGGATGAAATGCTTTTTCCTTCTTCGCTGCTTTCTTATGGCTTAACGCAAACTTTCCTTCTGAGACGAATCGTCCCCCATGGAATTGAATTTTTTCCACGAATGGTAGATTCTCCCTTCTTACAATGCTCTCCCATGAGAAATCATCGTATCCTCTGACATTGATACATCAAACTAGTCAACGATTTAACATATAACGTACCGGTCGGTCAGTGCAGTTTTCCCTAACTCGCATTTCTATGTAACTAAGGTATGGTCTAAAAATGGTGGGCACTAGAAAATGTTTGCAGATTTGAGAAAATGGTAATTCACGCGCGATAAAAAAATAGGCCAGGGAAAACAGCTAAATACTTCGATACACCTTTTACTTCAAATTGCTAGACAAACCGAAAGTACGTTTGTGCACATTTTTTCGACATCTGGATCTTACCACTGAGTAAGAGACGCGGCCGCGTCTCGACGCCAAGTAATAAAAAAGCAACTCGAGAAATCTCGATGCCCTGACGAACTCGCCGCGTATTCTTTATACATGAAGTTGGCGTTCTATCTGTCACTTTTTAATTTTAAATCGATGCCACGCAAAAACGCGTCGACGAATCGAAAATCTGATAACATTTGACAAGTGTAATGTGATTTTTTCCTATCGTTTGGTCTAAGTTACTTCCCGATCCGTCAGATCGGGAAGTAACCTAGATCTCAATGCCCAGATCTCATAATTAACGTTCGAACATCCGAGCGATTTGGACATTGCGGAAATTATTCCACACTTCGTACCTTGGTGCAAACAAACTAATCCGTCATATCCTAAACATATAGCGCATATATTTTGATGAAAATTGATTACCACATTTGTTAAGGGATCTTCTCACTTTAGACGCTAAAAAAGGTTATTTTCGTGAATTTTTTGATAGGTTTATATTATAGATATTTATATAAAAGTTGTTACATTTAATAAATACACTTTCGAAATGAAATAAAAAATCTTTTTATTCATTTAAACAAACAAATTAAACGGTTTTAGATTCAGTATGGTAATGGCTATAGCGCATATCAGACGATTTTTAATATATGCAAAAATAACAAAGCGGCGGACATCTTCCGAAAAAAACAACAACAAAAACGTGTTTTTTCACCGTTTTTGGCAAAAAATAGTAATTATCAAAATTTAAAAAAACCCTTGATATGCGCTATAGCTATAGTTGTAAAGAACATGTGGTTAAAATTTCATTAGGATCGATTCAGTAGTTTCGACGATTTTATCAACATGGCGTCGAAAAACGTTGTTTCGAGAAAAACGCGTTTAAAGGTTGTTCGGGTTACATAAATACATATAAAATGTTTTAAAATGTTTTTCGAAAGTGTATTTATTAAGTGTAACAGCTTTTATATCAATATCTATAATATAAACCTATCCAAAAAAATCATGAAAATAGCCTTGTGTTGGCGTCTAAAGTGAGAAGACCCCTTAACAAGCGGAAAGAGCTACGCGCTTCAGACGCGTCACGCGAATATCGACAGCTGAATGCGTCGATCTAGAAACGTCAAAAGTCGGGTTCTTCAAATGTACGGCTTCTGCTGGCTCTAACCTCCAAGTAGGATTAGAGCGTGAAAGTGTAAAAGCAATGAAAGTGGATATAAGTGCATAAAAAACATTTTACCGATACAAAATTAATACAAAAAAGAAGGGGAAAACGGATCGGTACGCTGTGCTTCGGGCCGAAGGTCCTCGAAACGTCGGTTGACGCTCAGCTCAAGACTGCTCAACAATCTTCGCAATTTTTGTTTCCAAAAAAGCCAACAACAAATTAACTATGCGTGAGTATATGTTTCATCTTCCGCAATTTCTACCGCCCGGATTATTCGTTTATTTTCGTTATTCGTTCGCAACTTTTATCGACAAAATTGAGGGGAAAAAGTACGAACGTCTCGTGTCAGTTCACCTCAACAACAGTTCAAAACAACCTCAGATTGCTTGAATGAAAATCCTGAAACTTAGTATAAACGTGTGATAATAATGTGAGTATATCTTTAGAGACTGCGAAGCAAAGAACAAGACATTTTGCAGCGATCAGAGACATTGAAAAATGTTAATTTCTCGGTATACAAGAGTTAATTCATGAATTTTTCTTACATCAACTACAGGCAACAAAAAATGTATATCCGTAGAGATATACATTTTTAATTACCTTTGATTGATGTGAAAAAATTTCATAGCCTGCGACATCGCTGCGAAGAAACCCATAATTTTGGCTTCGCAGTCTCAGAAGATATAAAATGTTGATTGTTTTTAATTATTGTAAGTAAAAAAACATATTTTTGCTTTTCGACTAAAAACAATCAACATTTTATATCTTTAGAGCCTGCGAAGCCAAAAAAAAGGATTTATGCGCAGCGATCAAATATTGCAAAAAACATTGAAAAATAGATATTTCTCGGTATACAGCAGCTAATTCATTTACTTTTTTCGCATCAACTAAAGGTTATGAAATATGCATATTCTTAGAAGTATACTTTTTAAATTGCCTTTGGTTGTTGTGAGGAAAATTCATAGAAATGCTTCCCTATATCTAGAAATTTGAGCTTTTCGATTTTTCAGATCGCTGTGAATTTTTTTTTACGTATATATTTTATGTAAATCTGGACTTTCTTTTATATTCCTGTTGTTGGCTCGGCCCTGGTTCTTCCTCTGGTAGAGGTGCCAGTCCTCCGTCGCCTACATTTTCTTCGATTACATAGTACATTGAGTGCGTCTACATAATACTTCGCACTGAAGAGAACAAAACACCGAAAAGTATGGAATTCTCTTGCATCGAACACAGGTAACGAAAGATGCATATTTTCAGGTACTGTATATTCAGAAATATGAACTTTACATCGCTCGAAGACATCGAAAAATGTATGCTCTAGGTATTGTGGGGCTGAAGGCATTGTGAAGGCCCACAAGGTATGGATTTGTTAGCTTAATCGCAGATAACAAAAAACTGCGTACCTTTGAGTATCGAGAGGCAACAAATATGAATTTTTCTTGCATCAAACATAGGCAACGCAAAAACTTTTAGAGCTTTAATTGTCGAAAGGATAAAAATATTGATTTCTCTCAAATCCTTCCGACTAAAAATATACATCTTTGGGTATTGCGAACGAGAAATTTGAAGGCAACCAAAATTTCATAGCCCTTTCAGCGGCCCGAAGCAGAAACAACGAAGTCTATTATCCAAATAAATCCAACGTATGAGTATTAACGAAATATAATTCACTAACTGAAGTTATTAAACCACCCTGCAAGCACATCTATTTAATAACTATAGAACGTGAAGTTTAAAAAAATATATTTACAACATTCGGTAGACTACAAGATGTCAGATACGGCGTGTTCTGTTTTCATTAACTTCCTGTCCGATTCTATTAGATTTTGCATAATATTTTGTAATGAAAAACTGTCAAAAAATAGTAATCGGTGCGATATACTTGTTTTCGATGTCAGTGATAATAATGTGATAAGGTGTACTCTAAATGCTTGGTTTATTTATGAATTCAATAAAAATTCCTTTGAAAATTTCGTTAATATAAAAGTGCCTTGATTTTTTAAATATAATTTTTTTTAAACGAATTCTCAAATTTATAAATCATAAAAAGTTTAAATACTACGGATTCAAGTTACTAATGCTACGGATGCGATTCCCCAGGTTCCGATGAATTCAAATATCGCAAATTACTTGCCCCTATCCAATACGAATTTGAAACTAAATATGTATTGTTTCCCCTTTGAAAAAGCATTTTTCCCCTTTGGAAAAGATTTAAAATCCCCTTTAAAAACTTTTAAAAAGTAAAAAAAAGGACGCCAAGTATTAAAAATCCTCCTAAAATCAGTATTGTTTGTTTGATAGTATACAAATTTCTGATTTAACTTAAAATATTTTTTATTTGAATTCAAACAATGGCTTTATTATATTTTGTCAATACAAATGTACAAAAAATTTAAATCAATTTTTATAACGTAGCCAAACAAGTTCACTAGAAATGTTGTACACAAAATTATTGAACCTTAGAAATCAGATATGTCCAAATATTTCTTTTTCATTAAAAAAAGAATTGCTATTATAACATAAAATCGACATCACCATTATATAACTGTAGAAGTTATAGTACCACACAAGTACACTGGAAATGCTGTGCAACGACTTAGCGAGCATGGTTGAGAGAAAAAGCTCGGGAAGAGACATGATTTTCTTACAGAAACGTTCCTACTGCTTACATAAGTAACTTTTGCAACAATTTATCTACTTAGATTATTTCAAATTGTAACCTCGCATCAGTTACCGCATCAGGCATACAGGATTATTAGAAATGAGATGGTCGACTGTACTTGGATAGACTATCGGAAATGGAGCGATAAGTATCGAGAGTAATATCGATATTCCTTTTCCACCAGCAAGTGGGTTGCACTGTAATTAAAACATTCGCCTGCCAAAACTCTGTCCATTACACCAAAATTTATACGACCCAATAGATTTTATGAGATGTATGGTGGTTCTGCAATACAGTATATACAAAGTGAAAACTTGCACGTAACTTTTCATATTATGCAAATAAAGTGAAATTTCAAGAGCCGTGTGATCTAGGGGTACATCACTGATTTTTCATTTATACTTTGCGCAATCAGAAGCTTGGTCTCCAGTTACATAATAAATTGCGTCAATTTATGTCTTTCTTAACCTGACGGTCAAGTTTTTAAGAAAACGACATCCTTCGCCGACCTTTTTTTCTTAACCATGCACGCTAAGCTGTGGCACATCATTTCCAATGGTACATACATATGGTACTTGTGTGATGCATACGTTGTACTTTTATATGATCGTGATTCGAACTTTTTATAATAATAGTAATATGGTTTGTTCAAATAACATATTGAGAAAAACAGTATTTCTAGGGTTTGGCAATTTTGCGTCAGTTTCTGGTAAAGTTGCTTGGCTTTTTCATAAAAAGTTATTTCACTTCTTTTTTACGTTTAAATTGAAAAAGTAATAATGTAAATAAAACTATTGTTTGAAAAAAATCACAAATATTTCGAGGTTAATTAGAATTTTGTAGATAGTAAAACAACCGATAACTTTTTCGAGGGCATTTTTTATTACTTGGCGTTTTTTTACTTGTTAAAGTTTTTTAGGGGGATTTCATATTTTTTAAAAATAAATATCTGGAAAGGGCTACTTGTTATTGGTCACGATTCCTTGAAAAGGTCGTAGGACAATTTCCGCTATCAAATAACCTTGCAACATTTTATGCAAGAGTAAACCAATTTGGAGATCTTATTTTTATGATTTTTTAAAGGTGAGGGGTGGGCAACTTAAAAAAAATTAAGAAATAACTGTTGTATGGAATCAAACGTTTTTTAAATTATTTGTAGTTTTTTCACCTACTGCAAACACTGAATAGGAGAATCACCCTAATAGACAGGGTTTTTGGCGCATGGACCGACACATTTTTTGGGAGATTCGGGGATGAGGGGGGTCATTTGCTAATTTGTTCACCCTTCGACTCCATGTCCTAAATGCCACGGTAATTGAGATATGATTTATCTTTAATTTTTTTTAATTGCCCGAAATGCCGCCTTTAAATCGTCATAACTTTATTTAATTGTGTTTGTAATCGCACGAAATAACATTTGTTGTATTCTGCAATGTATGTTTATTATAAATAAATAAATCATTATTGATACAATTGGTTCGACAAAAATGATTATTGCGAAAATTTCAACTCCTAAATTTATTATAAAAAAAAATTATTCTCTTTATTTTGAGCAACCAGTGAATGATGTCTATGACATGTAGCATACCGTTGGAAAGGGCATAAACTAGAGAACTTTAAAAAACAAAGTTAAATGAAAAATAGCTTTTAGTTTTTTTTATAATGAATTTCAAAGTTGACATTTTTCATACATTTACGCATTTTTAAGGGGAGGGTAGGGGTTTCAGCGTGAAAAAACACTTCTTTGCGAATTTTTTTCATCTATGTGGAAAGAGTAAATTTGTTGAAACCTATTGTACATTGGTAAGTGTCATTTCAAGAACATTCCGTGAAATTTGTACGCGAAAATATCCACAAACGAGCCGGTACCGCGTTTTTCTCGAAACCACTTTTTCAAAGTCCGTGTTCACTGCCATTTGAAAACTACATGACCGATGTATTTCAAACGTGGTACACCCTTTCTACATACAGAATAGCTCCCCCAACGGTTAGTTTGGGATTTTTTTTTACATTGAGGGGGTTTTCCACCCCCAAAATGGCGGAATTTTTCGTGAAAAATAGCACTTTTCACTTTACACGACCACCAACAATTTAGAAGTTAAAAAAAAGTATCAAACACCGTTGGGGGGAGGATTTGATGATACTTTGACTAAATTTTAATGGTACTTGATTTCAGATAATTTCTAGCTGAGACACAGTGAACACCGCAAATCGTGTTTTTCCAAAGGCGTTCTTGGAAAAGCTTTGTCACCGGCTTGTTTGCGGATATTTTCGCGTACAAATTTCACGGAATGTTCTTGAAATGACACTTAACAATGTACAAAAGGTTTCAATAAATTTACTCTATCCATATAGATAAAAAAAAATCGCAAAAAGTATTTTATTTCACGCTGAAATCCCTACCCTCCCGATAAGACTGAAAGCTCATGAGTCATTTTCTTACTTTCACACTTAGAACATATCATCTGGGAGTGAAAAAAGTAGCAAATGACCCACCCAATCCCCCGAAAAATGTTGTCGGTTCATGTGCCAAACACCCTGTATATATCAAATTCACGAGGAGACGGGAATGACGGTAGATGTATGGCCATATGTGCCTCGTCGAAAACGACGTACTGTATGGGCATTACGCAAAATAAGCGACGTTCCTTGGGCGTACTACTGACGAGATTGTACGTCGTGAAAACGAGGTCGACGTCGTCAAGGTCACCGGCTTGCCAGCTCATCCTGCTGTCCTTACGCTCGTCCTGCGAACCGTAATACTGCACAACGTTCAGTCCTGGAGACCAGCCCACGAGCTCGTTTCTCCAATTTTCTGCAGATCGTTCGTGCAATTTTCAATATTTTCTCGTAAAAAACATCGTTCAGGGGCTGCCAAAAAGGACCAGGGTAGAATCAGATGCTTCTGAATTTAAAACCAAGGATTTTTTGTTTCCTTACTCATATTGGAACTCGGCACGACTAAGAGTTGTGGTCTATCGTCCTCATTCGTCAGTCCCGCCTCTTTCAAGTACGTGAGAAAGGCTATAACCTGGATAGTTTTCCCGAGACTCATCTTATCAGCCAGGATACCGTTGACCTTCTGCGAGTGCATTACGACAAGCCAGTTCCGGCCGACCCTCTGAGGGTAGACTGGGTACGGCTGTAACAGTTTTCCGTTGATCGCCCATAACGTTGCAATTATGGTATAAGATGTATAAATAAAATGCTGTATATTCAAGACCGGACATCTGCCTTCAAATCAAAATCACAATTAAGTGCCCATCAGTTAAAGAATATGAGATGAAGCTCGTTTTCTAAAACATGTGCCACTGTTACAACCGTACCCATACCAGGGGCGGTGGCAACAGGGCTGGGGTCAGTTGTAACACATGCATTTAACACACAGTGCATGCATTGTGATCACTTTTTATAATTTGAAAGACGCATTAAAGTACTTTCAAATTACTGTACTCTAGTATGGCACTGTTTCTTATTATTTAGGTAAAATTGTTATAGTCCTATATAATCAGTCTACAACATTAATGGGATAAACGTTGACATACTTATTATTTTTATCTCAAACTAGCATTCAATAGGGAGAATCATTTTAATTAATGAAGATAATTGTTTATCGTATCAACGAAACGCTCTTTAACCAATTTAAGGAATTATCACAGTGTAACTGGACGAAAAATAACTGATTTTCGCGATTTTTTTCGATAGTTAAAATAAGCTAATTAGTCTGATTTGTTATGTCAAATCGAAGCACGCATGAAGAACAGAAAATAAATGTTGAAACTTTTATTTTATTTTTTTTTACATTCTTTTTAACGGTTGAAAATGTCTCCGAAAAAAGGAGTCCCCACGGTGTACACCATTGTGGACGTAAATATTTCTGAAACCAAATTTGTAAAAAGATTATTAATCAGTATGAAAGCCGCTACCTTGCTATGTAGGTTTTTTAAATGAAAATTGACAAAATGGCGGCGGTTTGAACAAAAAGTATCGAATGTAGCCTATTTTTTCGAGTTTTTCGTTAAAAAAATATGAAAATAAAAAAATTGCTTCAATAGCAAGATGAAGAATGGCGTGAAGAATATTGTGTCAAAATTCGACACGGATAGCTTGAAAACTCTTCCTTCGAGAATGTACACCGTTTTGAAAATGGTGTACAGTCGAGATTTCGAGAAAAACGCTTTTGAAGTTTTGAGTGCGGGATTTGCATATAAATTGTCTACTTACATGTCACATCCGGAAGGGATGAGGGCATAATATTTTCGTTTCCCTCTTTGTTGCCTACGCCTAGCGCAATAGCACGGGATGAGGGTAAAAAGAGGTAGTGCGTGGGAAAGAATAGAATTAAGAAATTGATACGATATTTGGAAATTGAGGAATAATTCGACATACTTGGTGTACGATTGACACTATGTTATTTATTATAAGATTACTAGACGGTTTGAAGCGATCAGGTCTACGATGAATGATACAAAAAGAAAAGGTAAAGTTAGCTTACATTGGTTGTGTTTGACACTCAGTCGCTCGGTCGCTCGCTCGCGTAGGTGTTTGTTAACGCTCGCGTTACATGGGCCTTCGCTCTTGGCCTGGTGCGCTCGCTGGTACAATCGCTGGTAAGGCGCTCGCAGGATTTTACGCTGGTCGTGTGTATAATCGACGTGTTTACTACGACGGGCACTACGCGTGGATATAAATATGAACGGCGCGCGAGGTCGATGAATTGAGACTGATATTCAGGGAGAAATGAAGACTGTTCGTATGAAGGTTAATTGGAGATATTCGTTTGGCTTCTCAATTAAGACTTGATAGAAGAAGTTGATTCGATGTCTCTTGACGGAAGACTGAGCTCTGAATTTGATGAAGATTTTCGGAAGACCGGGATTGAGACTTGATAGAATAACTTGAGTCGATGGTAGTTTACGGGAGACTGCTTCGACCTTTTGCACACTGACCCTTCTTGGTTCGCATGCGAATTTTTTGAGTGAGTGGGAGACAATCTTCGGTTTCTCTTCTTAGAAATAATGGCTCTGATGGAAGGGGCAATTTCGCTTCCTTAACGGACCGCGTATGAGGTGTGAGGCCGAAATTCGCGCTAAGTCGTTCGCGATAGCGCGGCAACCGTTTGATTCGGACGGCCCGGAAGTTTTCATACTCCGCTCTGGTTACCAGGTCGAATCATACAGACTTCTCTTTGTCCCCATGCGGATGGCTAGCGTAAAGTTTTTGGAGTGAGTGCCTGTTTGATTTTTTTGAGCTGCGGCTTTTCGGGGAATATTTGCCTGAGATCGTGTTCTTGTTGAAAGCCAATATGATAGGAAAAGTCAATGACTGTGGCGGTGCTGCTATCGTGTATATATCGCTATGGTTTCAATATGCTCGCGGAACGTACGCAAGTTCCGTTTAATGCTGTTACGCGTCTTATTCTTAGATTTATACATTTAATACGCTTCTGACGGCAAATGAGGATATTGGGAATAACCGAGATGAAAAAACCTAGATGAGAAAAGGGACATTTGCCAGGATGTAACATACAATCAATCGGCGATGCCAGGTGCATGTTTATAATCGTCCATCCCAACGAAAAATGCAAAAAAACCGATTTTTTGAAAATTATACACCTCGACGATCCCTTAAAGTAAAAACAAATTCGAATTCACAAGAAAACT
>OX101785.1:33043153-33213153 GCA_944452715.1 Ophion slaviceki | reverse complement strand
TCTGAAATAATTGAAAATGATGTTCTCACTTGAAAACTATGAACTTTATCAAAAATTTTTTTCAACAAAAGTTTTTAGTTTTCAGCTGACAAATTTTTTGGCAATAAAAAAAAGTTATGTTTCCGTTTGAAAAAAAACATGTCAGCCTTTGTAACGCCGCCATTTTGAATTTTGGCTCCTCAAATAATTTTTTTTCAAACGTCCCCCTTCAATCCCTAGAAGTTTTGTTCCACACAATATTTCGTCCGAGCAATATTTTTCGAGAAAATTCAGGGGTAAGATTAAAATGGGATACCCTGTATATATAGGTTATGGTTAAAAAATCTATGGCATGTTATTCAATAAAACTCTCCAATTATCATAATGATATTAACTAATTGATGCAGTTTATGTGATAAAACAAATAATCATAGAAATTCATTTGGTCTCTTTGGCCATATCTGCGACCAAAATGTTTCAAGCACTCGGTAGCATAGGGGTAGCATGCGTAGCTATGAGTAGGCAGGTTCTAGGTTCGATTCCACGTAGGTGAAATATTTTCTCCGAAAAAAATTATTTCAGCGGCCGGGGAATGATGAATTATGATACAAAATCGTTGTGGTCAAACTCTCAATTAAGTGTAGCATTTCCTATGAAATATTGTATGCATATAGTCCACTTAGATTTACAGTGTACATTATAAGTAAATAAAGATTTATTTGCATCGAATATTTATTTATTCAATTTTTAATATATTTAATATTTGAAAAGGATATTTGAAACAAATAAAAAAATATCTTTGAACCAAATAAGGTCGTAGTAGGCCGTGAGACAAGGAAAAACCTATTCGATATAGATCCTATTTAAATTAAATATTTGTTGGCAGTGTATTGGTCCTTCTTCGCTTCTTGTTGCTCGTTTTCACGGATACTTTGAGCATCTTCTGTTGTTCCTCAATGCCTCTACCGTTCCTCCGAATTCCAACTAGCGTTCCTCTGAAGTTCAAGAAAAGAGAGAGAGGTGGTTCGGGAGAAAAATTGGAAACAAACAGAAACAGCTGTCTGTTCGATACTCGTAAAAAATGATCTGTGTTTCAATTCTTCTATCTCCACTTATGACGGCGTCGATGTCAGGAAATTCAGTAACCAGGTACTTCAGTTTCTTTTTCCTTTCATTGGTCTCATCACCTTCCGAGTAGGCATCTTTCGGCTTCTGGGAGTTTTTGATGTCGCTGTGACTGTTCTCGATATGATTGACGATCTTACGTCGTGTTTGAAACTCTGGAAACGGTAAAATTACTATCGTCGTCCGCTAAAAGAAGACAACACGAGACGTTCGTACTTTTTCCCCTCAATTTTGTCGATGAAAACAGCGAACCAATAACGAATATAAAACGAATAATCTGGGCGGTAGGAAATGCGGAAGATGAAAAATATACTCACACATGGTTAATTTGTTATCGGCTTTTTTTGGAAACGAAATTTGCGAAGATTCTTGAGCAGTCTTGGGCTACCTGTCTCCGTTTTAATTGCGGACAGCGTCAAGCGACGTTACGAAGACCTTCGTCCCGACGCATCGTGTACCAATATTACTCCGACCGTTTTTCCCCCCTCTTTTCTCAAAATGTTCTTCCGCGAATCAGTGTCATTTGCGGGAACGAAATGTACGAAGACGCGAAATTGGAAGCATTATTGGAGGGAGATTCGTGCCAAACGCAAGAGTTCCCACAAATGACGCTTATTCGGCTCAAAACTCAAAAATTATGTGATGCTGATACAAAATCGCTAATATTGCAAGGTTATGGTCTTGCCAGACGTCCAACCTTTCGATATGACGTTTTACGTCTGACAATTTGAAACATAACCTCCTGGTGGGGCCATCTTTTGTCAAACGGCGGAGACTTATTTGTACTCTCAATACTTGCTTGCGAATACTCTGAAAACTTTTTCGACAAGTTATTGTAACGAGTGTGATGGAGAAATGAGCAGCAATGAATATGGCTATTTTTCGAATTCGTCGGAAATTCCAATAACTTCATAATCGAATTAATTAAAGCGCACGTTTAGCCTTTGAGGGGGAAGATACCTTTAGGCGAGAAAAAATGGCTGATTTTCATCTTTTTGTTTAGGAAAGATTTCTTCGCCATTTTTTAGACTTAGGGTCGGTTTTATTACTACTGATGGTTGTTGCATGGTATTTTTTTTCAATTCATCTTCAAAATTGGCGGAGGTGTCGCTGGCTTCTAAACGGGTTGCGGCGGATGTTGTCAGCCCTCTGACAAGAGCTGACGGTTGACACGTAGCGTCGGCGGGATTGATCTGAAAAAACGAACGAAGATTTTACTTTTATTAACAATCATACGCAGAATATGTGCAATAAAGAGAGAGAAATGTTGAAAAACGATTAAATGGTACGCTTAGAAGCAAGAAAAAATGAATTTTCCGACAAAAATGACTACATGTTGCATTAAAAAACAAATACATTTTTTACAATTTTCAAAAACATTTAGGATCATGTTTCAGACAATAAGGTACGAACGATTTGTACTAAATTTAATCAAAAGCAGTCGATTAGTTTTCTAGCTATACGTCACGCCAATTTTGAAACTGCAGTTCAAAAGACCGTGCCATACCTCCACCATTTTTGAAGATTAATTTCTATAAATACGGTTTATCAGCTAAAAATAGTAATAGAACGTACCTTAAGTCTCAAAAATGGTGAACAAATCTTTCCCTGAAAAAAAATAATGAAAATCAGCATATTTTGTCCTTGCCTAAAGGTATCTCACCTCTTAATCGTTACGGAAGCAACATCACCACCTTATCGTTTGTTTGCTACAAAAACCTTTGTGACACTTTATTACATCCTTATTTCATAGATCTTCGTCATGTTTGCCTGTCATCCGTCACCTCAGATGGTCAAAAAAATCTCTTTCATCTAACGGCGATTATAAAGCCCCGCGTAGATGCTCGCTGAGCATACAAAACTACACGAATTCCCTATGCGACGGATTTTCAGCATGATGACTTCGAGGGGGAATTATGTTCAAAGATGATCGCCTGCTTGGAGTGCAATGGAAACAACGGTGAGGAAATAGGCTAGAATTCCTATGTTGGCTGAACACTTGTCGTCGGTACAAGCCAAGTGGATGTCTGGTGGGGTACGTTAGTACGTGTTAGCCGAGGGAAGAATACGACCGCGAGCAGCGCAGCTTCAAAGCAAATGGAGAAGCGCGGGATGCTCTTGGTCATTCTTTGGAGAGAGGCGTAAAAAGTCTGGTCACGTACGGGCTTCCCAGCGTGTGTATGAGAACGGAAGAGGGTTGGGACACGAGTACCTTAACCTTTGCTTTACCTCCGAACCACGACCTACAGAAGCCACCTATGGCTACATCACTCACTCTCAGCCACCGTCGCAACCTTCTTGCTACGTCTCTTTCCGTCTCCCTTTATTCGTCCATTTTTTCGCACGTCTTTTCTCTCTCCCCCTTCATTCTTGTACTCGTCTATGATATACCTGTATACCTTGACGTTGGAGCGCAGACAAATGCACGCACATATACACACACGCATATTTACAGACTCGTGCACATATGCCAACACGTATACACGTTTTCCAAGCACGTGAACGTCGCGTCAGAGTCATGTACTTTGAACTATCTCTCTGCCTCCTCTGGCACGACTCCGTGCCTAGCTCTCATGCTCGTTTACGGTTTTTTCGTCTCTCTCTCTCTCTCTTTCTCTCTCTCTCTCTCTCTCTCTCTCTCTCTCTCTCTCTCTCCCCCTCCCTCCCTCCTTCTCTGCCACTTTCTACTTTCCGGCGACTGAAGAGCTTTGCTTGAAAGCATGGAAACAGAAATATTGACACTCCGAACGGCGATATCTCAATTTTGCGTGCTTGCACGAGCTATTTGCCTTACATAGATGTATCAGACTAGATCAGGAACTTTTTCTCTACTCGTGTGTTAAAAATTCAGTCAGATTATTTAACACAAAGTTCTTGGCAAATTGTCGGTACGGCTTTGATCGTTGCTTCCAGAAGTCACATCTATGAAACTTTCGCATTAAGCTCAAAAACGAAAAGATAGAGCTCATGCGATTACGTAATCAGTAATTTATATAGACTCGCAGCCGATTTACTGAAAGTTAATTACAATTAAGTTAAATACAACGCACTCCGTTTTCGATAGCATAAATTGCACAAGATTATTTCCCATTGATGGAATCGTTGCAATAGCAATGCACATTGTTTTCCATTTATGCTCGATGGTACTTTATAACCCTGAAGAATGTTGCAATAGCAATGAGCAATTTTGATAAGGGTTGCTTGACAAATGTCATCAACGCACCTGAGCCAAACGCACTGAGCAGTATCGCGTTATGACGAGCTAGTTGTATCACGTGCTTCCTGTCGCCGTGCAAACAGCAAAGCTGGTGCAGAGACGTCGGCGTAGATTGGGCGGCAAGTTCCATGGCTCCATAGATAAATACACCGCATGTATGAGAGCTCCGAGGCTTGTGAGTGAGGCTGCATCCATCCCATGTGGCCTGGCGGAGTTTCACGTTTGTCCCGTTTGTCCAGGCGCGGTGGTCAATTTAAACTGAAAATACAAAAAGTAAATTAGCTGGACAGAACGAGCGTTCGGTGGTTTGTCCCGCCGCACTGGACCGAGCAGCGTCACGTGTGTCGGATCGTACTGTGCTTGCGGTTCGCGGATTTTACGAATACACTGACTTCTATATGTACTATTATGGTAGATTCGTTGTCTGTTGTGCCCGGATAGCTAATCTCTCTTTCTCACTCTTCCTCTCGTAATCTGTTACGAACGTGGCAACGGTTTTCCGCTTTCTCTCTCATCCTGCACCAACCAAAATCTCCTCTCGCTGCTTCCTTTTTATCCTTCGTTCAACCTCCTCCAATCCTCTCTGCAGGTATTTGTCTATGAAAATAGCGCCGAATGCGCGCGACCCGGTCAGCCAACCAATCTCCTCCCTGCCTCTCTCGCGAATCCTCTTGTGTTATTTTTCTCTTCGCCATACGGTGGCGTACACACTTTCCGTTGTTTTTCGTTTTTCATCCTGCTCTCGATCTTCCGGCCAGTATTCCTGCTTGCTGCATATAGCTTCGATCGAAGCCATATGCCATTCGAGGTTGAAATCGAACTTCCACTAGTCCCCTCCCGACCTGCTAGCGAAACCATCCCTCTATGCCCTACACCGCATGCTGTGTATCAGAAGAGCCACCACCAACTCTATACCCGAGCTATTCCATACCACCAAACCTATTTTCAGCCCGCATCCAACACAACGATCGTAAACCACATCGAACATTGTCGATGCCATACTGGCCAAAAATAAACGTCGAAACAACTGCCGCGCTTATACGTCCGAACCACCGCTCCGCCATTCTCACCGCCGAACTGATCGTCCGCTTCCCTCAACATGACCCACCATGCTTCTCCATAAAATTGTGTACTTTACTTTATTTCAAGTCACAAATGAAGAATGTATGCTTATTTCATGGTACCAATCGCGCGAAACCTGTTGCAGTTCATTATACATATATTTTTTTTATCGATGTCTAGTCATAACATTTGAGAATTCCCAAGGTTTGTCTAGTCAAGGTTTTAGTCCGCTTCGTAGGAAAGTTCAGGCTTCGTCCAAACCGGACAATTTACTCATTTTTTTATGTTTCTTACAAACTTTTTTTCTCGTGCTCCTTCGCCGAGCATTCGAGAGACGTAAATAATGGTAACGCTCATACTTCATTTGCACAATTATTTATTGGAGCATAAATACCAGAATGAAGACCGATGGCAATTGTTTTTCAGTTCAACGTTTATACTCGATGAACGGCCTGTGCGAGATTTAATCTAGTTCCCTCGCAGGCACTTTAACGAAAAGCGACTAATTCTCATTCGTCGTGTCACTTCGAGCGCGTCGAGACGATTTTAAGAGAAGCTCACTGTGCTCCCGGCGACAAGATGACGGTGAACTTTCTCGAATTCCTTCCACTGTGCATTAACTCGTGATGTTTCTAACTGTATCGTATTTGCACCCGGTTACCTTCTATTAGCATTCAAACGTGAATTTGTCTTTAAGAAAATTTTCGAAGTTCAGCCTACAATCCCGAGCTTGTAGTTTGAAACTTCGACACTTGGTACGAAGATACAAAATTGTCTAAGATATCGATTTTTTTGTATTGTTCCAATCGAAGTGTTTGAAACTTTGTATCAACAATTGTTTAGCTTTTTCAATTCGAACGTTAGTAACGTAGTGTATTACTAGATCCGTGTAGTCAAGTACAACATCGATATCCGGGGTGGTACCTCATTTAGTGAAACTGACGGAAGGTCGAGGCACGAAGGTACGATCTATGAATATTTGCAAATTTATTACGTCACGGTTAATACTTGTTAGTGCAAAAGACTTTCAAACTACCAAACTGTCTAGTTAAAGGTTGGCGTTGCCGCGTAGCACAGATACGAAGGGTAGCCGCATAGAACCACCGCCGAAGTGTTGCGATATCGCTGATTCATCGATATCATAAATAGAAGTTTAATTAATTCGACGCTCGGTTGAACCGAAAGGCTGACAGGTCTTAGAGAGGCGAATTGCTGCCGCGTCGAAATTCTATTCACCCATATAGTAGCAAAAAAGTTTATTCGTTCGCTGGCAAAACGGTGTGTAATGAACCGATAGGTTGCCGTATCAGTCAAATAGATGAAGGATTGAGCAATTAAACAGAATCAATTTCCTATAAAATAGTGGAATGTCGAAAAAGTTGGCAATCGCACGATCTGTGAAAAGAGAGACGACGCATTGAACCATTCGGCTGATAAAGTAATGGGTGAAGCATTCGTTACATTCGCAGTTAAGCAATTTCACTCTCGAATATCAGGCGACTACGGACATCAGACATTTCAAGTTCTTGTAATTTCCGGCTTCAATTTTCCGACAACTTTTTAGACGATGTCATTCAAGTGGCGACGATCAAAGTTCCTAACGTTAGAATATTGATCGTGTATAACTACTTTAGGAACAATTACGAACAATTTCAACAAATTTCATTCGACATATTGATCAACAAAGTTTCGACACTACTGCTTCTATTATCCCTAACGCCAAGCTTCTACATATTTCAATAAATATCTTATCTTCTGTATCGACTCGTCCACCCAATAAAATATGATTAAGAACCAAAGATGGCCAAAGGTTACGCGAGCCTGCTGAGATCATTATTGGGTGAAACGAGAGTGCCCTGGCGTGCTCGATAAATTCATTGACAAATCCATTCGAGACAAAATACTTTTCATGTCCATCTATCGGCTATCCCAACGCCCTCGGATCTACCATAAAATCAGCAATAAGCGCGATAGAGCCACAATGATATAATAGTTACGAGTTTGGGAGTTGCCGAACTACAATCGACCCAGTCACAAAGATGGAATCGTGCAGGTTTTATTTATTAGCCAATGCTTTTAGCCTCTTAACGGACTTTGCTTGGACGTATGTTGGGGATATGGCTTTCGATCCAATGTCTCGATGAGTTTCCGCGTTTTTCTGCTACCACTCATTTGAGAAAGGTAAAGCTTCGATACATAGCGCTTGTTCGAACGGCTCGAGACAGTTTCATCAAATTGGCGCAAGAATCCTTGATCTTCGAGTTTTTCCAACTGAAGATTCGGTTTCGGGCTGAGTACTATCGATAATTTCAATTGGAAAATACCGCTTGTTTGTACGAGAAAAAAACTCCTGACAATATTTATACAAAATTTACCTTACAGATCGTAGATAGATAAGGAATCGAAAACCCAATGCGTTTGCAGCAAAAAAGCTTCCGAAAAATAAATGCACCGGTTAAAATAAAGGTCAATTTCATTGATTCATATGCGTTGGTGGATTGAAATATGTGACGTGCATATTTTAATCATACACCGATCCATACGCATGCACACGTGCACTCGCATATACATACGTATATATATATATATATATATACATATCAACGTGTTGTGTGTATCTATACACTAGAATTCGGTTGGATATTTTTGTGTGTTCTGTGAAAGCAAAGCTAGCTGGCATGGAAAGATGGGAGGAAAGGGAATTGCTCGCGACAAATCAATCGAGAATAGCAGAATCCTCGTATTTTCCAATTTTACTCGTGCTCTTTTCAGCCCCGATGCGCACGAATCGCGTATTTATTTCGGTTTGCCAACACGAGGGAGAGCGTGAAGGGTGAGGGCGGAGAAGCTTGTGGAGCGGCAGTCGATCGGACCCCGCGGGCAATCAAGCCTGGCCAATCCACCAGTACGTTCAAGTAAAGCAATCTTCTCCGCGGTGCAATTAATATCAACGTCCGACAACCTCCGCCAATACTGACCACCGGCAGTGTGCCGCCTCCTCTCCGCAGCATCCACAAGAGCGTGTTTTCACTGCTTAACATCCGTCACACATATGTTTGTTACTTCTGATATCTCCATCGAACGAACGATTTAGCGTATATTCTCCCACTCGATTAGGTACTATATTATGTTTCCTATCATACACTACTTATTGATATCCATTCCGTACTCGAAGTATTTTAAAGAGGAGAGAATATTATTATGTCAATTTGCATATATAGAGAAAAAAGGTAAATCGAATCAACGAAGTTGCTTATTTATAAGTGGCCGACGAAATATTAAGACGAAACACAAAAATATTCCATTATTCGGAGCATTGGTTAGTTCGATGCAAAAATCATTCGTAAAATAACCTAATATTCCATTTTTCGATACATAAGCCGTTGGCATCCCTTAATGAAGGATTTGGCCACCCCAACTCATGTTTCTTTCGGTGTACGAGAACTCAATGCACTTTTGCTAAATAAAATTTGTCTAAGGTTGTACATTTTCACAGCTGAAATCAAACTTAAGCATCAAATCATCTCATAATATCAGGTTCCGGACTTCGAAAAACGAAAAATATTTGGGGGAGTTCACGTGGATGTACACGATTTTATGGTTCGCCAGCATCTTTGGACTCGAAATAAACGTGTTCAAAGGGAACATTTTTATTAGAATATTGCACCCTTTTTAAATAAAATAAAGCAGTACAAATATTCCAGTCAGAATTTTCTTCAATATGTTTAGGCTTTTGCACTGTTGTTTCGATCCTCATTTGCCCAAAAATGGCAAGATGCAACCGCGAACCGCGACCGAAACAAACGCGATCTTGTTAGTAAAAGCGATCGACGCCTGAAAGAGTTTTTCAGTGTGAGAATCGGTTTCTACGAAAACGAATACAAAATGTACGATTCATGCATGCGAATATATAAATGAATGGGCTACATCTACCTAGAGGCCCGAAAAAATGGCCATATTCCGATTTTTTCTGGGAAACGGTTGGTGAAAAAGAAACACATTTTCTGAAACACAAAGGTACATATATTAAGAGCCTTTAAAAAGAAATCACCAAACAATATAGAAAAACAGAGAAGTGGAATATGATGAGAATGTAAAAACGGGGACCCGCACAATGGAATCTACAATTATTACAGAAAAACAACAAACACGTGGCCGCCGGCAAATGATGAAATTTTCTTCGCGACGTTTGGCGGTGGACCATCTCCATCTTAAACGGCCCATTTGGAATCTAAAAACCGAACGGCTTATGAAAGTTAACAACAAATCCGAGTCGTTGACGATCGTCGATTTCTCAAATTATTTGTTTTAAAGCGTGGCGAAGAATTGAAACTCGCGCATAAAAAATCCGTGAAAAAAGGTGGCAATTTTCACGTAACTATTAAAAAATGCAGATTGTTTTGAAAAAAGGTAGTTCGTCAGCGACCTTCAAATGTTTCTCATCGTATCTCCTGTAAATTTGAAAACAATCCATGAAGTGGTTCTCGAGATATCATGGCTACCGACTTTGAAAACAGTGTTTCGAGAAAACGCGTTTAAAGTTTGAAGTGTGGTGCTGCTACCACTCGCCCGGCCGACTGTTGGAAGCTGTAGCTCATTCAATTTTAGGAATCTTTCAATGGAATTTTGAAGGAATATAGCTAAAAGATGATAGTGTCGAATAAAAATATATTTAGAAATTGCAATTTTTGACCCTCCTCATTCGATGTAGCCCGTTAAGTGTAAGAGTGTCTTTTTTTACATCAGCAGGGGCGTAATTATGAGTCGAATGTCTAGCGCACATTTGTCTGCAGCATCTGTGGCTCGATATTGAAATATTGTTGAGCTTATCTTATTGACAGAAGCTCGCACGCTTTATTAATAACAAGAATAAAAATGTGTATAGGTCTATCCTGTCTACGAATGTATGCGATCGAGCGGCACACGGTCGCTATAGTCCATATCTATATAGAATACACAGTATTCCATATAGATATAGTAGGTCGAACAGTGAGAGGTTTTGAGGAAACCGAGATATAGAGAATCGCGTTTCTCTCGGTGCTCCCGTTGATTAAACGGGCACGGTAGCGGGTACCACGTTGCTGCGGGTATGTTCCAGTTGATCGATAACTCCAAACTGTGTTCACCGAGCATCTCTAATGTTTCCATTGTCTCAGCTTTGGGACCGAACATCCAGCGTCTTCGAATTACCTCTGCCTCCTGTATACACTCGGTGAGATTTAGACAGATGATGGCCAAAGTCCGAGATTCAGCTGAACGTTATGATACTCCGTATTTCAGCTTTTATTATTCAATCATCGGTCATACTTCGCATTCATTTGGGAGTACAGTGGGCCCAAAATATCTAGAAAATATTGTCTTTCTTATCCACTTACTGGAAGCAGACCCGTTCATTTCTACAGGCCAAATTTTTCTGTACAATAGAAAATGTTCGCAGTGGTATTTCTAACTCAACTTGTATTCAATTTAGCCCCAGCCTGGGTACATAGCCTTATAGCCCCGAAGTGTTTAACAAACTTTCCTAATACTTGCCCAAACATTCGTGAAATTTCAATTTGAAGTGTCTCATCTTCTTTGGATACGTAAATAATCCGCGAGCTCAGGCTGACCGAGCATCTCGTTGAGGAATTCAATTAATTTTCGTTTACGGGTCTCAATCGCGTGAATCTACATATACGTATATGCACGGAATGGTTTTGATGGACAAGCGTGGAATAGAGATTCGCGCGAGTTTCGCCTCGCTGCATGGGGTAGAAGACAACTTGATACAGGAGCTGAACAACACCAATGCGATACTTACGCTAACGACTAATCTGGATATACGTAAGGTACGTAGGCTTTTCGGACCCAAGGAAGATATGATCGGGCAACAGGGAAAGAGGCCGGGAGGGAGGGCAAGGAGCTATGGCGGAGAAGAAGGGTTGCGACAGACCAAAAAGAGACGAAGAGAAAAGGAGAGTCCATTCGGAGAAACGTGCGACTAAATGAAAGGAATGTAAATCATAAAAAGTTACGAGCTTTTAAATCTCCTACAAGCTGGCGCACGTTCGGTGTAATTACCTTACATCTCTCATTCCTCCAAGCCCACTTGGCGTGACGGCAAGAAAAGGGTGTGAGAAATAGCGAAGAGAAGGGAACTGTAGAAGTGGGTGAATGCCACCATCCCCTCTCGCTCTATCCCGCTTTCTCCTTCTCTCATCCTTGCTTGTGTCTACCCCTACTTTTCTTCACTCTCTATTTCTCTCATTGAAATTCCTTCAGAGCAACGAGCCTCGCCTGGTTTCTGTCTCTCTTTTTCTTTCTCTGCCTCCTTCTCTAGCCTTCGCTCGTCTCATTGTCCCCCTTTTTCCTCATACCACTTCAACTGGCTTTACTCTTTTCCCACCAAGTAAGCACTTTGCCATCGTCCCGATTCTTTATTCCTTCTTTCCCGCACAGAGCCAGAAAGTAGTTTCCGCAAGCCCTTCTGCTTTTTATCCTAGTACGTCCTATCGTGATATATACTTGGGCAAAATTTTCTACCCACCGAATAGATCATCTTCAGAGGCATACGCCCTTGAGGATAATTAGGTACGTGGCCGTGGCTCTAACGCACGAAAAGATAGCGCGCACACTCCGGGGCTAAAATAAAGAGGGAATAAAAAAGTAAATCTCTCGTCGTGAACGTGCTCGAGTGAAATTTCGTATTATTAATGTGAGCGATGAGCGGGTAAGAACTGTGACGGTTTAAATACGTGACAAAGATTGTGTGAGAAGGGCTCATGAAGGAGAAAGTATTTATCTCTCTTCTCCGATATATAACCCAAACAAACTATATCATAGTAACTTTGAATTGACAATACGATCTTCTTAAACATGCTTTTAATCAATTAGATGTGTGCAAAACATTTTTGAAAAATTCATTCAAGTTAAAAAAATCTTCAATGTGCTTCTAAGCTTAACAATGTTCTTATGAATTCGAGGGAACATTTTTTTCAACTTCAATCCGCGTTATGCAGATACTGAAGAAACGTTTTGAACCCTTATGAGCTATGACGCGAAGTTTAATAGTTCTCAGTATAAACTGCCTGCTTGGAATCTTATAGAAGGTCTATAATCAATGTGATAAGTAATTCCATGTTTTGAAAATTCTTCCTTACAATACTCGTATTGGATAATTAATATAAAAGATTTTATGAGGGGTTGTAGGAGTGTAAATTTTATTCACTGAGACGACCAAACCTCTAGACATACAAATGGGTATGCATAAAGTACAATTAATTAATATTTATTACCGTAATAACACAAATATAGATTATTTTATATCATGAAAATATACAATCGGTGCCGCAATCCAATAATATTCACAATTCGTCTAAACTGTAGTCGGCGCTTTGAAATCTATTAAATACCTCATATTTTCGACAAAAGGAATCTGCACTAGACTCAATGAAATAATATAAAATGTGACAAATAAATAAATAAATAAAAAATAAATCGATAAAGATTTATAAAAATGTCTTGTATACAATGTACGACGATATAAAGAAAAACATTTACTCTCAGAATACTCCACTATCAATTTATAAAAAATATTAGTGTACGTGAAGTGTAAAGTGTTGTCAATATTTACCTGCACCCATAAAATTTGGGGATTATAGTTTTACAGAAATATTCAACATCCCATGACCAGATTCACGTTGTTTTCTCATTATTTTCTTTCTCATGAAAGATTGCGAACTTGGACATGTATGTGTGTACGTGTAGCAAACATCAAACAGGGACGGTAAGCCAAGCGCGGACATTATATTGCTCTGCGGCGATTGTGGTATGAGTGAAGGAGAAAGGGCGACGTAGTACGTGGATGTCGAGGTGGATGGGACATACGTCATAGGATGACAAGCGGAACAAATGGAATCTGAACCAGCAATCCTGGTCCCACTGCTCGGGAAAGCTTTCCCCATGGAGTTGGTGCTACTACTATTGGCTAAAACTGGTAGCTCGTGCGTTGTCAGTCAGCAACTTGTCTAATATCATTGCAATTTGACGACAAGGGAATTCGTGATACGGCACAAGGGCCATGAGTTTTTTTATTCAGGTCTGATATTAAGTCATATACTTTTTCGAATCAATCACAAAGATTGTGATGCTTTGTCGAAAAATGCAATCTTTCATTGCAGTAAAGTCTTAGGCAGCTGTAGTTGCGAGATCGTGAGCTGAGCGAAGCGTCGAGCACTGTGGTATGTTAGTCCGCTCGAGATGAACAGTTAAACGGATCATCAGGCTTAGTGTCTACCATAGTTATCTTCGAGCCTTCGCAAACTGTACATACAAACACATTCGAAACAGTACCCATCGACTCAATAGGGCTTCAACATTTTTAGTCAGAACTATATTGACCGACATTAAATGACTAGATCATTGTGGCCATGGTCGCAAAGCAGCGGAGTCAGTAGATTTACGTGACTAATTTCATTTAACGACGCAAGTTTTGCACTCTCAGGAGATGAAAGTGAAGCGAAAGAACATGGCGGATACGTAGGAGAGCATGGTGGAAGAGCGATTTCGCAGTGGAAGTTCCAAGTCTCTTATCGACTGTAGGTAAGTTGGGGGAGGTTCTGAGAAGGGAATCGGGTTAAAACCTTCGGGTAAAAACAATTAACGTGACGGAGATCCAGAAATGAAACTGGGTAGGAGCATAGAAGACAGTCGACGAATGAAGTGGTGGTGGAGATGTGCAAAGGGGTTTGAGAATGGAATGGGCTGAGTGGCAACGCTGAAATAGCTGGAACGGGATGGTGGTGGTTTGATGGTAAGCGAGGAGTTCATGCATATGCCACAATCTCATTTGACTGCATAATCGCATTCGAGCCTCACGGGATCACTGTGTCAACAAGTTACACATTTTTCTGTTCTCGTGCCTTTGCCAGCCCCCTCTCATAGCATCTCGACTCCTTTATGGCAACATTCCTCAGTAGTATCATTGTCTAGCAGCCTAACTCTGACCATAATACATTGCAGCACACCTCATTGGAGATCCAAATCTTTCTGCAAACACCACCTAATTGTTAATTCGGTGAGGCTTCCACTTGTTTTCGGGGCAACTATGTCCGGTTAGCTCACCATCGTTTGTTCTTTTCTCGGGTTGAAAAAAAATGTTTTTATTTTTGACATCATCGCCGCGTATGTCAACGACCCACTGTTTTTTTGCAGTAATATTGGATATTCGCATGACTGCCATACACACATGTATATGGATGTGTAACATACATACATGAGGGATGGCCTCTATGTGGTTCCACCGAACATGAAACGTGGCAACGACGTGTTGTCCATGTACCATCGCCCATTTCCATTGGGCCAAAGGCAGGCACAAGCAGTTCCGGCGTTCATTCGCGCCCATTGTTCAAGTCCTCGCACTCTCGTGTGCTCGTGCCCGCTCGTTCGGGCCTCTTTCGAATTCATAGTATTTTCTCTCGGTGCACGAGGGGAAAGGAGAAGGAGTAGTGCACACGACAGAGATACGTATACCAGATGTGGGGATGTGAATTGACGCTAAAGCGGTTTGATCGGTATCCTAGACCGACGGCATGACGAGTCGTTTATGGACGCTTGGTTTTGCAGGATACGCTAGAATAAACTTGATTTTCACGGAGGTAAATAGTGATTTGTGCGTAGCATTGGTGTGTCCATGTAGTATGTTCGGTGACCGTTGTATGTTGCAACTCTATTATGATGTAGGCAGATGAGTAATGCTCATGTTGAATGTAACTTTTGGGAGTGAGCGGGAGAGAGAGAGAGAGAGAGAGAGAGAGAGAGAAAGAACCAGAAAGGTAGCTGTGGAAATCGCTGAGATAATGGAGTAGAAGGAGGAAGAGGCGCCTGTCCTTCCGTCACCCACCATGTACCGATTTCATTGCAGTAATGCATTATTATCTCCGACTTAGGGACCCCGTTTACATAAACTACGGCTCCGAATATCAGCCTAAATTAATTTCCTTCCACTTTCTCTCGTGTGCCTCTTCAAATTCACTTTTTTCCCCTTCGTGAGTTATTTTCCTTAAAAATAAGTCGTTTTAAATTTATGATATACTCGCTTGTTTGATAATGCATAGTTCGTGCGGGCACGAACTTATAACCATAACAGGGGCAAAGTGTCGTTGTTCCGGTGTTGGGATACGCGGAAAGTCAGAGTCTCGTTCTCGACTTTTGCTAACCCACGTTTGCGCCGCTTCTCTCGAGAGAGTTTTGGCCTCTGCTACACATCGCTGCGCCACGTAGCCGGCAGCCTGCACTCTTGTAGGGATAGTTCGTCTCACCTCGCTTCGAGCATACTTACATATACATATAATAGATGTGTTTGTGTTCCTATGTGAGTATTCGGGTATGTGTGCGTCGGCCAGGTCTTCCCGCCATCCTGAACCTACCCTTAGTTGGGTTGTTCCACCTCTTGGGACTCGGCGTTCAATTTCACGGTAAGAAACGAGAATAGAATACGTGTCACTGCTTCACGAGTGCATTCGGCAAGATCGATAATATCTCGCATAATTACATGATTATTTTATTCAGCTCTACTCGAGTATATGACAACCCGTCTGGCTCGTTTACCTATTTCCGTTTGCATTTTTCTGCCGTACATGCTATTTTTTTTTATTTCGTGTACCCCGTCGAATGCGGGCTTGTTAGACAGGTCTTTCTAAATGAAATTGAAGTTCCATTTACCTTTTTTATTTTTAAGTCCCATTTGCGAAATGTCCAGCTTTGAAAGCTGTGTCCGCCATCCCCGTACTTTTCAACTGTTAATTTTGAAATAAAGAACTTGGTATTAGCATCTAGGTGAAGTATTCCATTCAATGGTATTCGGCTGTAGGTATTAGTATCTAGGTGAAGCATACGATCAAAATTATTTCGATTGCGTTAAATCAACAAATTCAGGAGATATGGACAACGAAGTTGTCGGTAAGCTGACTCCGTGGAAACTCCATAAGAGGACTGTGCAAACAATTTGTCGCATGGTGTTATCAGCCTCGTTAATGTAATATTAAACATTGAAAAGCCTCTTTATCCCGCCGGTTCCATTAGAGACTTTTGATTGTGGATTATTAAATGACATCGCAATTCGTATGTGATGAATCGTTGTGGTCCAACATACACAATGATAATAACTACATTTTAGTTGAACAGTGATGCTTTAAATAACTGCACAACCAAATGACATGGAACTGATTATCGTCGAATAGATTCATTTTTGTCACATGGCCGTTGCTTTCGAAAGGTATAGTCAGATAAATGTACTGCAGTCAAATTGAAAATAACTAGAAAAATGGATGGAAGTTAATTAATGATATTGCATTAATAATTCGGATTTTCATTTCTTCTACTATAATACTATAAGGTATGTGTACCGACATGCCTTGTTGACGGAGCCAATGGACTACTTTGTTTTGAGCTTCAGTCCTGTTCAGGTGCTAACGGGTACAAAACAATTAGTGTTAGCCGTTTTTACAGTAGGACAAGAAAAGGAGATGAGCTACGACTCCCATATTCGTACGTGGTTTTTATTATAAACTGAAACCGCGTTTGTGTGATTTGAAATATGAATACTGGACGGTGAAGAAGTTTTTGAGGATAACGAGTGAGATTTTGTTGAGATAGTAGAACGAAGCTGGAAACTCCGTATGGCGTACTAATCGAGTGCAATGGACTAAACCGGACTGAAAGCATCGTGTACCGGAGGTCCGTAATTTCTCCACAATTTTGGGGAATCTCTGTGGTACTCTCCGTGGCCATAGTTTCGCACCCGGAAGTTCGTTGGTCGCGCTCGTGCTTGCATTATCTAATCCAACTAATTCTGAGCCCTCTCCCTTTCTCTTCTCACTCTTGTCTCTGTGAACTACCTCGCGTCTTTCCCTACGCAAACATCTGCTTTTAGTACTGCGGCTTCAAAGTTCTCCGCAGTCAAAAAGTAAATTAAGCGGGAACAAGGAATTCATGAAACTCGCGCCAAAACATCAAATATATTTGTGGTTCGATTACATTGCACAGTGGGGTATTCGGATTAGAGGATTAACAGTATTCCAAAGGAAGTGGTCAGTGTTAGTCACGTAACTAGGGAACGACAGAAGCGTATAGAGTAGAGGGGAGGGGGGCGCAATGTGTCACGGGTACTGTGCGCTAGGGATTTTCGCCGGTTTGTCGTGTGTAGGTAAATACTTTTTTTTGCCGTGGACAATGAGCCCAATTCAATTTCATCAGACATAAAGAAGCCGCAAAAAATGGTCCATTGAAAAATGTAAAGAATAATAATAGCTTTAGACTTCTAGGAACAAAAAAATTCGGTCGTCGAAAAAATGTAATTATTGATCCCACAATTTGTCACAGCCTACATTTTTTGTCATAATTAATAGAGTACTCAATTGTGCCTAACCTCATATTCATGTTTTTTTACTATTAGATCGAAAAGTAATTAATTAGTCCGATAAATGGGGCTCCTGCCAGGGTGGCACAATACGCCACTGAGTTGTAGGGCAGAATGTGCCATTTCTTGACATATAACCTTTTGCGAGATTCAGACATACAGAAGACGAGACGAAAAAAAACGGGCAAGGTATTGTAGTAACAACGCGTAGACTCATTTCACCCGTGAAAAAGGATGAAAATAGAGTGAAACGAAGCGGAGAGTATCCAGTGTGAAAGAGGATGGTGCGAAAAAACGTAAGTCTGGGGAAAAAAGGTAACTGTCTAGCAAAGACCAAGCATTGTTAATCAAAGTTACCCTGATACGTTCTGTTAAAATGTGAATTGATTTTGATTACAGTTCATATCTATTAATTTATTTGCGATATCGAGATCGATGAAATGTGATATTATCGGTATACATACCAGGGATCTATCAGATCATATGCCGCATACTGAAGTCTCGCGAAGGTATACAGAGTGAGTCACGCGAAACAGAACACCTGAATATCTCTGTTGGATTTGAAAATACAAAGGATGTACATATCGGAATTTGAATGGTTCGGAAGGACGTACATGGCTATCATAATATTTTATTTATTCATTTTTTTTCAGTTTTTTCACGTTCACCAGAGTTTAAAAATTGAATGGCATATTTTTCCCCTACGCACATTGTAGCCGGCATCCAAGCGAATTCAACCATGTAACATCGTATGACCTTCTAATGACCTTCAACCCAGAAAGATTGAATTGAGTAAACAGCCTTACCGCAATAAACCTTTAGAAGCCTCGACCCTAGATTATTTAAACATAACATAGCCTAGACGGTTCCGGCGAATTTATAGCTCTGACTAAAAAATAAGACATCCGGTCTCGCAGCGTGGTCCGATATATAAACTTCTCGATATGAGAAGTGACCATAGCCATAAATTGACAAAATACAAACCATGCGCATGCTTAGAACTCAGATATTGAACTCCATATCTCATGTGCTTTTTCGCCGAAACACGGGACAAAAGTATCCTTCTTTTCATACGCATAATAATTATAACCGATGCCCTGGAATAAGGCCCCGCACGTAACTAACGAATTTGTAAACTCTGCGCACACCATACCTTGACCAATCACGCTAATCAGCCGATATATTCACGACCAATGGACCAATCCCTGAAGAACTAGATGACCACAACCGCACCCTCCTTAACGTTCCTACTCCCAATATTGAACCCCTCTTAATTTTCATATCAAGAAAGACTTCCTTCCTGAAGATGTGTGTGAAGTTAGCACCGCCATTTTGGAAAATCAAAAAAATTAAGATTGTGCTAGGTTGTGCTAGGAATGTGCTACGTTGTGCCGCAAGCCGTTTTTGAAAATTTCAAAAAATGACGGAAATATTCGAAAAAAACGTTTTTAAGGCCCAACACCGCCATTTTGTCGGAATGAAAAATAAAAAGTTGTGCTAGATTGTGCTAGGCTTGCGCGAACTTGTGCCGCAAACCGCATGTCGATATCACAATTAGTTTCATAGAAAATCACCTTTGAAAAATTAGAAAAAAACGTTTATAAGGCCCAAAATCGCTATTTTGTCACAACGAAAAAAAAAATAGTTGTGCTGGGTTGTGCTAGGCTTGTGCTGGCTTGTGCCGCAAACCGCATACCGATATCCCAATTAGTTTCTGAGAAAATCAAATTTCAAAAATTTCGTGGACCGCCATTTTTCGGAACGAAAAAAAAAAAGTTGTGCTGGGTTGTGCTAGGCTTGTGCTGGCTTGTGCCGCAAACCGCATACCGATATCCCAATTAGTTTCTGAGAAAATCAAATTTCAAAAATTTGGACCGCCATTTTTCGGAACGAAAAAAAAAAGTTGTGCTAGGTTGTGCTAGGCTTGTGCTGGTTTGTGCCGCAAACCGCATACCGATATCCCAATTAGTTTCTGAGAAAATCAAATTTCAAAAATTTGGAGGACCGCCATTTTTCGGAACGAAAAAAAAAAGTTGTGCTAGGTTGTGCTAGGCTTGTGCTGGCTTGTGCCGCAAACCGCATACCGATATCCCAATTAGATTCTGAGAAAATCAAATTTCAAAAATTTGGTGGACCGCCATTCTTCGGAACGAAAAAAAAAAGTTGTGCTGGGTTGTGCTAGGCTTGTGCTGGCTTGTGCCGCAAACCGCATACCGATATCCCAATTAGTTTCTGAGAAAATCAAATTTCAAAAATTTCGTGGACCGCCATTTTTCGGAACGAAAAAAAAAAAGTTGTGCTGGGTTGTGCTAGGCTTGTGCTGGCTTGTGCCGCAAACCGCATACCGATATCCCAATTAGATTCTGAGAAAATCAAATTTCAAAAATTTGGAGGACCGCCATTTTTCGGAACGAAAAAAAAAAGTTGTGCTGGGTTGTGCTAGGCTTGTGCTGGCTTGTGCCGTAAACCGCATACCGATATCCCAATTGGTTTCTGAGAAAATCAAATTTCAAAAATTTGGTGGACCGCCATTTTTCGGAACGAAAAAAAAAAGTTGTGCTGGGTTGTGCTAGGCTTGTGCTGGCTTGTGCCGCAAACCGCATACCGATATCTTAATTAGTTTCTGAGAAAATAAAATTTCAAAAATTTGGAGGACCGCCATTTTTCGGAACGAAAAAAAAAAGTTGTGCTGGGTTGTGCTAGGCTTGTGCTGGCTTGTGCCGCAAACCGCATACCGATATCCCAATTAGTTTCTGAGAAATTCAAATTTCAAAAATTTGGTGGACCGCCATTTTTCGGAACGAAAAAAAAAGTTGTGCTGGGTTGTGCTAGGCTTGTGCTGGCTTGTGCCGCAAACCGCATACCGATATCCCAATTAGATTCTGAGAAAATCAAATTTCAAAAATTTGGAGGACCGCCATTTTTCGGAACGAAAAAAAAAGTTGTGCTGGGTTGTGCTAGGCTTGTGCTGGCTTGTGCCGCAAACCGCATACCGATATCCCAATTAGTTTCTGAGAAAATCAAATTTCAAAAATTTGGTGGACCGCCATTTTTCGGAACGAAAAAAAAAAGTTGTGCTGGGTTGTGCTAGGCTTGTGCTGGCTTGTGCCGCAAACCGCATACCGATATCCCAATTAGATTCTGAGAAAATCAAATTTCAAAAATTTGGAGGACCGCCATTTTTCGGGACGAAAAAAAAAAAGTTGTGCTGGGTTGTGCTAGGCTTGTGCTGGCTTGTGCCGCAAACCGCATACCGATATCCCAATTAGTTTCTGAGAAAATCAAATTTCAAAAATTTGGTGGACCGCCATTTTTCGGAAAGAAAAAAAAAAGTTGTGCTGGGTTGTGCTAGGCTTGTGCTGGCGTGTGCCGCAAACCGCATACCGATATCTTAATTAGTTTCTGAGAAAATCAAATTTCAAAAATTTGGAGGACCGCCATTTTTCGGAACGAAAAAAAAAAGTTGTGCTGGGTTGTGCTAGGCTTGTGCTGGCTTGTGCCGCAAACCGCATACCGATATCCCAATTAGTTTCTGAGAAAATCAAATTTCAAAAATTTCGTGGACCGCCATTTTTCGGAACGAAAAAAAAAAAGTTGTGCTGGGTTGTGCTAGGCTTGTGCTGGCTTGTGCCGCAAACCGCATACCGATATCCCAATTAGTTTCTGAGAAAATCAAATTTCAAAAATTTGGAGGACCGCCATTTTTCGGAACGAAAAAAAAAAAGTTGTGCTAGGTTGTGCTAGGCTTGTGCTGGCTTGTGCCGCAAATCGCATACCGATATCCCAATTAGTTTCTGAGAAAATCAAATTTCAAAAATTTGGAGGACCGCCATTTTTCGGAACGAAAAAAAAAAGTTGTGCTGGGTTGTGCTAGGCTTGTGCTGGCTTGTGCCGCAAACCGCATACCGATATCCCAATTAGATTCTGAGAAAATCAAATTTCAAAAATTTGGTGGACCGCCATTTTTCGGAACGAAAAAAAAAAGTTGTGCTGGGTTGTGCTAGGCTTGTGCTGGCTTGTGCCGCAAACCGCATACCGATATCCCAATTAGATTCTGAGAAAATCAAATTTCAAAAATTTGGAGGACCGCCATTTTTCGGAACGAAAAAAAAAAAGTTGTGCTGGGTTGTGCTAGGCTTGTGCTGGCTTGTGCCGTAAACCGCATACCGATATCCCAATTAGTTTCTGAGAAAATCAAATTTCAAAAATTTGGTGGACCGCCATTTTTCGGAATGAAAAAAAAAAGTTGTGCCGGGTTGTGCTAGGCTTGTGCTGGCTTGTGCCGCAAACCGCATACCGATATCTTAATTAGTTTCTGAGAAAATCAAATTTCAAAAATTTGGAGGACCGCCATTTTTCGGAACGAAAAAAAAAAATTGTGCTGGGTTGTGCTAGGCTTGTGCTGGCTTGTGCCGCAAACCGCATACCGATATCCCAATTAGTTTCTGAGAAAATCAAATTTCAAAAATTTGGAGGACCGCCATTTTTCGGAACGAAAAAAAAAGTTGTGCTGGGTTGTGCTAGGCTTGTGCTGGCTTGTGCCGCAAACCGCATACCGATATCCCAATTAGTTTCTGAGAAATTCAAATTTCAAAAATTTGGTGGACCGCCATTTTTCGGAACGAAAAAAAAAGTTGTGCTGGGTTGTGCTAGGCTTGTGCTGGCTTGTGCCGCAAACCGCATACCGATATCCCAATTAGATTCTGAGAAAATCGAATTTCAAAAATTTGGAGGACCGCCATTTTTCGGAACGAAAAAAAAAAGTTGTGCTGGGTTGTGCTAGGCTTGTGCTGGCTTGTGCCGCAAACCGCATACCGATATCCCAATTAGATTCTGAGAAAATCAAATTTCAAAAATTTGGAGGACCGCCATTTTTCGGAACGAAAAAAAAAAAGTTGTGCTGGGTTGTGCTAGGCTTGTGCTGGCTTGTGCCGCAAACCGCATACCGATATCCCAATTAGTTTCTGAGAAAATCAAATTTCAAAAATTTGGTGGACCGCCATTTTTCGGAACGAAAAAAAAAAGTTGTGCTGGGTTGTGCTAGGCTTGTGCTGGCTTGTGCCGCAAACCGCATACCGATATCTTAATTAGTTTCTGAGAAAATCAAATTTCAAAAATTTGGAGGACCGCCATTTTTCGGAACGAAAAAAAAAAGTTGTGCTGGGTTTTGCTAGGCTTGTGCTGGCTTGTGCCGCAAACCGCATACCGATATCCCAATTAGTTTCTGAGAAATTCAAATTTCAAAAATTTGGTGGACCGCCATTTTTCGGAACGAAAAAAAAAGTTGTGCTGGGTTGTGCTAGGCTTGTGCTGGCTTGTGCCGCAAACCGCATACCGATATCCCAATTAGATTCTGAGAAAATCAAATTTCAAAAATTTGGAGGACCGCCATTTTTCGGAACGAAAAAAAAAAGTTGTGCTGGGTTGTGCTAGGCTTGTGCTGGCTTGTGCCGCAAACCGCATACCGATATCCCAATTAGTTTCTGAGAAATTCAAATTTCAAAAATTTGGAGGACCGCCATTTTTCGGAACGAAAAAAAAAAAGTTGTGCTGGGTTGTGCTAGGCTTGTGCTGGCTTGTGCCGCAAACCGCATACCGATATCCCAATTAGATTCTGAGAAAATCAAATTTCAAAAATTTGGAGGACCGCCATTTTTCGGAACGAAAAAAAAAAGTTGTGCTGGGTTGTGCTAGGCTTGTGCTGGCTTGTGCCGCAAACCGCATACCGATATCCCAATTAGTTTCTGAGAAAATCAAATTTCAAAAATTTGGTGGACCGCCATTTTTCGGAACGAAAAAAAAAAAGTTGTGCTGGGTTGTGCTAGGCTTGTGCTGGCTTGTGCCGCAAACCGCATACCGATATCCCAATTAGATTCTGAGAAAATCAAATTTCAAAAATTTGGAGGACCGCCATTTTTCGGAACGAAAAAAAAAAAGTTGTGCTGGGTTGTGCTAGGCTTGTGCTGGCTTGTGCCGCAAACCGCATACCGATATACCAATTAGTTTCTGAGAAAATCAAATTTCAAAAATTTGGTGGACCGCCATTTTTCGGAAAGAAAAAAAAAAAGTTGTGCTGGGTTGTGCTAGGCTTGTGCTGGCGTGTGCCGCAAACCGCATACCGATATCTTAATTAATTTCTGAGAAAATCAAATTTCAAAAATTTGGAGGACCGCCATTTTTCGGAACGAAAAAAAAAGTTGTGCTGGGTTGTGCTAGGCTTGTGCTGGCTTGTGCCGCAAACCGCATACCGATATCCCAATTAGTTTCTGAGAAAATCAAATTTCAAAAATTTCGTGGACCGCCATTTTTCGGAACGAAAAAAAAAAGTTGTGCTGGGTTGTGCTAGGCTTGTGCTGGCTTGTGCCGCAAACCGCATACCGATATCTCAATTAGTTTCTGAGAAAATCAAATTTCATAAATTTGGAGGACCGCCATTTTTCGGAACGAAAAAAAAAAGTTGTGCTGGGTTGTGCTAGGCTTGTGCTGGCTTGTGCCGCAAACCGCATACCGATATCCCAATTAGTTTCTGAGAAAATCAAATTTCAAAAATTTGGTGGACCGCCATTTTTCGGAACGAAAAAAAAAAATTGTGCTGGGTTGTGCTAGGCTTGTGCTGGCTTGTGCCGCAAACCGCATACCGATATCTTAATTAGTTTCTGAGAAAATCAAATTTCAAAAATTTGGAGGACCGCCATTTTTCGGAACGAAAAAAAAAAGTTGTGCTGGGTTGTGCTAGGCTTGTGCTGGCTTGTGCCGCAAACCGCATACCGATATCTCAATTAGTTTCTGAGAAAATCAAATTTCATAAATTTGGAGGACCGCCATTTTTCGGAACGAAAAAAAAAAAGTTGTGCTGGGTTGTGCTAGGCTTGTGCTGGCTTGTGCCGCAAACCGCATACCGATATCCCAATTCGTTTCTGAGAAAATCAAATTTCAAAAATTTGGAGGACCTCTATTTTTCGGAACGAAAAAAAAAAGTTGTGCTGGGTTGTGCTAGGCTTGTGCTGGCTTGTGCCGCAAACCGCATACCGATATTCCAATTAGTTTCTGAGAAAATCAAATTTCAAAAATTTCGTGGACCGCCATTTTTCGGAACGAAAAAAAAAAAGTTGTGCTGGGTTGTGCTAGGCTTGTGCTGGCTTGTGCCGCAAACCGCTTACCGATATCCCAATTAGTTTCTGAGAAAATCAAATTTCAAAAATTTGGAGGACCGCCATTTTTCGGAACGAAAAAAAAAAGTTGTGCTGGGTTGTGCTAGGCTTGTGCTGGCTTGTGCCGCAAACCGCATACCGATATCCCAATTAGTTTCTGAGCAAATCAAATTTCAAAAATTTGGTGGACCGCCATTTTTCGGAACGAAAAAAAAAGTTGTGCTGGGTTGTGCTAGGCTTGTGCTGGCTTGTGCCGCAAACCGCATACCGATATCCCAATTAGTTTCTGAGAAATTCAAATTTCAATAATTTGGTGGACCGCCATTTTTCGGAACGAAAAAAAAAGTTGTGCTGGGTTGTGCTAGGCTTGTGCTGGCTTGTGCCGCAAACCGCATACCGATATCCCAATTAGTTTCCGAGAAATTCAAATTTCAAAAATTTGGTGGACCGCCATTTTTCGGAACGAAAAAAAAAGTTGTGCTGGGTTGTGCTAGGCTTGTGCTGGCTTGTGCCGCAAACCGCATACCGATATCTCAATTAGTTTCTGAGAAAATCAAATTTCAAAAATTTGGTGGACCGCCATTTTTCGGAACGAAAAAAAAAAGTTGTGCTGGGTTGTGCTAGGCTTGTGCTGGCTTGTGCCGCAAACCGCATACCGATATCTCAATTAGTTTCTGAGAAAATCAAATTTCATAAATTTGGAGGACCGCCATTTTTCGGAACGAAAAAAAAAAGTTGTGCTGGGTTGTGCTAGGCTTGTGCTGGCTTGAGCCGCAAACCGCATACCGATATCCCAATTCCGAGCAATCCATCCGAGTTTTAGTTTTTTTTTCGTTCCATAAAATGGCGGTCCTCCAATTTTTTTAAATTTGATTTTCTGCTAAACTAATTGTGCTATGGGGATGCCGTTTGCGGCACAAGCCAGTACAAGCCTAGCACAACCCAGCACAACTTTTTTTTCGTTCCGAAAAATGGCGGTCCTCCAAATTTTTGAAATTTGATTTTCTCAGAAACTAATTGGGATATCGGTATGCGGTTTGCGGCACAAGCCAGCACAAGGCTAGCACAACCCAGCACAACTTTTTTTTTTCGTTCCGAAAAATGGCGGTCCTCCAAATTTTTGAAATTTGATTTTCTCAGAAACTAATTGGGATATCGGGATGCGGTTTTTGGCACAAGCCAGCACAAGCCTAGCACAACCCAGCACAACTTTTTTTTTTCGTTCCGAAAAATGGCGGTCCACCAAATTTTTGAAATTTGATTTTCTCAGAAACTAATTGGGATATCGGTATGCGGTTTGCGGCACAAGCCAGCACAAGCCTAGCGCAACCCAGCACAACTTTTTTTTTTTTCGTTCCGAAAAATGGCGGTCCTCCAAATTTTTGAAATTTGATTTTCTCAGAAACTAATTGGGATATCGGTATGCGGTTTGCGGCACAAGCCAGCACAAGCCTAGCACAACCCAGCACAACTTTTTTTTTCGTTCCGAAAAATGGCGGTCCTCCAAATTTTTGAAATTTGATTTTCTCAGAAACTAATTGGGATATCGGTATGCGGTTTGCGGCACAAGCCAGCACAAGCCTAGCACAACCCATCACAACTATTTTTTTTTCGTTCCGACAAAATAGCGATTTTGGGCCTTATAAACGTTTTTTTCTAATTTTTCAAAGGTGATTTTCTATGAAACTAATTGTGATATCGACATGCGATTTGCGGCACAAGTTCGCGCAAGCCTAGCACAATCTAGCACAACTTTTTATTTTTCATTCCGACAAAATGGCGGTGCTGCGATTTTTTTTTCAAATTCGATTTTTTTGGACATTAATTACGATATCGGAATGCGGTTTGCGGCACAAGATAGCACAGACCTAGCACAATCTAGCACAACGTTTTATTTTTCATTCCGACAAAATGGCGGTGTTGGGCCTTAAAAACGTTTTTTTCGAATATTTCCGTCATTTTTTGAAATTTTCAAAAACGGCTTGCGGCACAACGTAGCACATTCCTAGCACAACCTAGCACAATCTTTATTTTTTTGATTTTCCAAAATGGCGGTGCTAACTTCACACACATTTCCTGAAGTCAGTTTCCCGACAACACCCATCGAATACAGAGCTCAGTCTCCCGACAATCTTCATCAAATTCAGAGCTCAGTCCTCCCGTCAACCAACTTCGAATCAAGTTCTTTTATCGTGTCTTAATTCCAATCTACGTACAAACAATCTTATTGCAAGTATTTTTTTTCGAATTCATTAAATGTATAACTCCGACCCACAGTTCGCGTATAAAAGTCAAATCCATTTTTCGCACCCTAAGATGGTATAGAACCCCAAGTAGCTCTCGTCGCACACACACACACACACACACACACACACACGCGCGCGCGCGCGCACACGCACACGCGCACGCACACGCACACACACACGCACACACGCACGCACGCACGCACACACGCGCACACACACACACACGCACACGCACACGCACACGCACACGCACGCACACGCACACGCACACGCGCACGCACACGCACACGCGCACGCACACGCGCACGCACACGCGCACGCACACGCACACACACACACACACACACACACACGTATAAATATCCGCGCTGACCGAAAATCTTGTGCGCGTGTCGCCGACCTACTCCAACAGCGAGCGGATCTGGCCACGAACAAAGGTCCATATTTATAAGAGCGTCTACCGATATCTTAACGAGCGAACATACACTCAGCTACGCACATCAACAAATGTAAGCGAGCCACATTATTCTGTTATTTTTTTGTACTATATCCCTTTACTCCACTGTTTTTATTAATTCACATTCCAATCTGACTACCCATTTGTAATAAACGTCAGTTAAATTTATATAAACTTGTTGAATTATTCCTCAGTCCCGAAACCGCGCGTCAATTCCTTAATGATATTCTTTCCCACGCACTCCCCCATTTTACCCCCATCCCGTGCTATTGCGCTAGGCGAAGGCAACAAAGAGGGAAACAAAAAATATTATGCTCACGTCCCTTCCGGATGTGACACTCGTGACTTACCTTGTATGGTACGTCATTTGCCACGTGGCACAATGTTCCATTTTAGGAGGTATTTTCGATCATATGTCTTTTTCATACTATTCTTGTAAAAGTACCAATTCATTTCGATGCATCCCCAATCCCAATCTTCCTCACTCACATCCGTGCTTAAAAAATACTGCTCAACTGCACCAGCTCTAATTCATACTGGCTTTCTCTTTCATCAATGCAACTTATATCCATTTACCGGGCGAGTGTGGAACGTAAAGCAGGAACCTCACGTTGTCCCGATACTGTTGGAAAATAATGTATTGAAAAATAAGAAATAAAGATACAAAGAATGTTCGTTCGTTAAAAAATCACCAGTATTTATATGATAAGTAAAATTTCCTAGTTTCAAGATCGGGATATTGACAGGGAAATCTCCGAGATTGAGTTGTTCTTTTATCGACATTGGTAATGTCCCGTGAAATTCAAATCGAGAAAAAGTACTGCCCTTCATCTGCTTTTCTTAGGTAATGTCGGGCTATGGTCAGGCGTTCCAGCGTGGATCAGGTTTGCTATATAAGCTGGTCTTAGGCCCGGTCCCGATCCACCGCTCCCTTTTTCGGGAACTCATCAGAAACTGGGGGTGAAAGAAGCAGGAAATGACCAGGAAAGTCATAGGGAATAGATAGCGATATACCGAGGAAATGACTAGGAAAGGGATCGGAAAACGGCCGGAAAATGACGAGGAAGGTGATGGTGTATCGCCAGGGCCCTGCATAGGGAATAAACCGGCGAGTGGACAGGGAAATGATCAGGTACTGGAAGGACTTCTAGTGATATACCCGTGTAAAATAGATCGTATTAAGTGGTACTGATACTTATTATTTCATAAGTATTAAAAAATCATAAGCCTAAGTGCACGCTGTGAGCATAGCACTTCTGTACGTGGTACAACAACGGTTCGAAGTCTCATCGTTTTACGATGGTACCTTGGTTGCGCGTAGGGCTGCGATTGAACCCACCTGGCGGATTGGTGGCAAAGTACATTCAGCTAATATCTTCCCGGCCAGGACATTGATATTTCCTGACAAGGCGACCTCGATTTGCAAAATCGCGAACCACCTGTTTTACTTTTTGCCTCTGCAAATAATGACCTCCCAAAAATTCGTTATTTGTTATGTTAAAGTTAATATGTACTTATTCCAAAACCGTTATTTATTATTAGAATTTTTATTTTCTTAGATTATCATTAATGGAAAAAATGTTTATAATGGCAAATAGAATTACAACAAATGTATTAGTTTCGTCCGGGTCAATTACAAATATCTTTGATGGGGTTGAAAGCCAAGCAGGTGTACCTACACAGTTCTTAAAGTCAGGATCCACTTTCCAAGAAATGTTAATGTTCTAGTCGGGAATATCTTACGAAACAGTGTAGTTGCTCGCAATGTATCCCAGCCAGAACGTTGCCATTTCCGAAGATAGAGTGCAGTCCGTAAAAAATGATTTTGTGGCCTCTTCTATAAAAGGGCCCGATCCGGCGAATCAGATGAGACAAGCCTGGCCAGGGGCCGCCACAAAGTAGGGAATCCTCGATCTCATCTCTGCGCGGGGAATTGTGAATTATTCATCGGTCAATGTAATTTCACAAGCAGCCACATAACCGTAAATCGAATTGTACTCTAATTGATACATATAGCTTGAGATTGATGCACCAAATATTATAATTCCCGAATTTATCAGTGATGTATATTATCGATAATTCCATGTATATCCAAATTATTGCCAACAATACGTTGTTCGAAGGGATCGGTGAACAGGTACCCGCATTATGAACGACTTAACCATCTACCATTCGATACCTTTATACGCCCAAGGCCTTCAAAAAGCGAGGTAGCCAACGACGGTGAAAAAGTTTTGTAACCGATGGATAGAATACCGTGACTTCCGCTTCTCACTGTTTACGACTATCCAAGAATGAGAAAGTCCAGATCCAATCTGGATTTCGTGCCCTTCCGATCTACCGACTTTCTTCAAAGCTGTCACGCGACCAGTGATACTATTTGTCAAATAAACGTTTTTTATCTCGCGCGATAACGCTCCAAGAATGCCATCGTCGAGGCTAAGTCCTTATAATAATGTCGAACCACGAGGGCAATGTAGGTACAATGTAGGTATAATGTAGGAAATACAATGGCCTACCAATAGCTACTCCAAGGCAAGGTAAGTGTTATTGGAATATCCAAAGTAAAGAGGAGCGTAACTTCACTTACGAGTCGAAGTAAGGGGGATTACTTGGCGTCGAGACGCTGCCGCGTCTCTTGATGGAGGAAAAGGGCCGGATTGTGGAGGAACAAGAGGCGAAAGTTCGTGCAAAACGAGTGGTCGATGTGAGTTAGCGTTAGGCGCGCGCGCGCGCGCGAGAGAGAGAGAGAGAGAGAGAGAGAGAGAGAGAGAGAGAGAGAGAGAGAGAGAGAGGAAGAGAGGGACATAGCGCAACGTGGCCAGGTTCGATGGCGTTGGTTACCGACTAGGTATGAGCACACGAGGTTCGCCGTAGCAAAAGTGTGTGGCCCAGCCGCGAGGGTGATTAACGCGGTTAATTTGTTGCAATTTGACCGGGCTAGCAGTCGTTTCCCTCATCCCGCTCTCAGTGCAAGCCGCGTGGATCCCCGCCAACTGCCATCCACCGACCCGACCTTTGCCGGAGACTGCGAGGGTAGGACGGCAGAAAACGTGGCGTACGTAGTGTAGCCAGCAAGTCATCCCCATGGCTGCCGGCGTCCCGTCTCTCCGATCTCCCATCGTGGCCGCCGTTGGATCTCTCTTTCTCTCTCTGTCTTTCACTTTCTGTCTGTCGACCATCCCTCTTTTGACCCTCGACTATACCCCAGCCACCTAGCACAGCCAAGCGCGCACCCCATGACTCCGTATAAATTATTTACGAGATGTAATTGTAATTCCCGTGTCGGACGCGAATATTGCGCCCTCTGCACCTCATCTCTCTCTTTCCTTTACTTTGAACATGCCCGCTTTTTCATTCTATGATGTTCCCGTTCAACTGCTATTTCACTCGTGCAAAAGACGAGAACCAGGCGCCATGGACAAACCTGCCGATTCGAGGCGACGGCGTAGTTTTCAGCGGCGTAAAGCAACGTTGCCTTATTTTTACAGTGCTCTTGTTGTTCGAGCTGTCATCGCTGGCAGCGCTGCTCTGATGTCCGTGCGTTCTTCCAGCACCCCGGGGAGTTTTCAAATTACTCGCCTGATACCTACCTGGCTTGACATGTACTAGGTTGATTCGACAGATATTTTCCCTAATGCTTGCCAATTCGATGAATGAACATGTTATCGGCTACTAAGTACACACAACATTTTTCTTTGAATCATCCAATAAAAGTGTTATAAGAAAGATTTTTCTCTTAAACCTGTCCGAGTATTGTTTTTTAATACAATAAGTTTGCTTTTTTGTTCACTTCAGAATCCACTATTACTTAAAAAAGTATCAGTTCGCAACATTTTTGGGAAAGTATCCGTCGGGCGATGAGAGCTTTCCGTGTTTGATACAATTTGTTCAAATTCCACGAAACAAGCCAGCTAATGACTACTAAAAGATCAGTGCAGTTGGCATGAAATGTCTCACACGTCTACACAGTTCATTAAGCGCCTACATGGTCCATCAATCAACCGCTGTAGCCATCCATGTTGTTCTGTTGGTTGGGCGAACGTCGTCGGCATAGATTCGATTTCATTGGATCCAATTGCATAGGAATATAATTACTGGTACGTCTCGTATAAATAATTGAGGAATCACCCGTATATTAGTGACCAAGCGATTTGTTCCACCTAAATATAAAAAATAATTGAAATTGGTGGATGGAAATCTTCGTTGAGAATCTTCAAGAATCCTAGCATCTAGGACTTTTTCTTCAGGTAATGCCTTTCACCGTGCCGTTCTGATAAGCTCGGAGGGCATACATTCCAAGGCTACCGCCAAGGGAATGTATGTTATTTCCTGCATGTGCACTCCCGGCGTATACCCCGCGATCTTAACTCAGCGTCGTTGCATTATCGTAGGTTCGCAATGCGCGTACAATATCCATAGCAAACCAGCACGTCCTATGCGGCTACCACTGTTGCTGCCATTGTTCGATGATTTACGTACAACGGAATTACCCATAGTCCACCGTACGACCTTCGTGTTGATTTCGATCGTTTGCCCGGGTACACGAGATCGCGCGTCTAGCTAAGCAACGCGAGGGAACAGGAAAAGTGGTAAACTTCTAGAAAATTCAGTTACCGAAAGCATACCTTTTTCTTTCTCAGTATCAATAAAAAAAAGTACATAAATTCGCTATGTATAACTCTGAAAAACGGAAAATCCCTGCATAAAGGTAGCTATCAACCATTCTAAAACGTAAAGGGTCGATCTATCGCAAGCAATGAAACACCCTCGGATATCCCCAAGTCTTCCACTGTCTACAAGCGCATTGGTATTCAAGCCTCGGCCATGGCTGCTTAGTATTGCTTCCTGTATCGACGATTCTTCTACCTCGATTTATCAGCTCAACATTCGCTCACACGATTGCACTTGTCGTTAGCTCGTGTAATCTCTCGCGTCGTCACATTCAGTCGGCACTTAATTTCTAGATCTCTGGGTCTACCCAATTTCACGGTATTAACTTCTTCATGTCTTTTCTTCGAACGGCGTTTGGAGTTCACATATTTTCATCGTTGATGCATGAATCAACACAGGGACCACGTGACGCAAAGTCCTGAATGCAGTTCGTGTTGTAAAATGTGATCCAATGACGAGTGAAATCCCTTGAGACAAAAAAAAATAGAATTTCGATAGAGAATACAAGTGGTAGCGTCGATACCATCCATTAAAACAACCCAGTTTTTTCCGAGGATTTTCACATTTGATCTAAAGAATGAATGAATACATAGCCGTTATCGCCGAGGAATATTGGAGTCAGCAGGAGAACCTCAAGGAAACCGGGTGAAGACAGAAAGTCCAGGTGTATGGTTATTCACATGGTGATCGTGAGGGTATGTCTGGTCGAGATGGAGAATAGGAGAGGAACAGAACACTTGCAGGCGAGATAAGCGGCAAGTGTTCCCGAAGGTGTCGTCTTAACCCAATTTCAGCGGCGCCGGTGCTGACGTAGGAAAGACCCTTGCACTACGCTGGACTGTCTGAATGTTATGCAGCGTTTTGGCTACTGGATCTAGTAACCGAACAATAGATGCAAGAGAATTGATCGTGTGTGTGTAAGGATATATATTACGAGGATGTTAAGAAGATAAGTACATCTTTAAAGGAGAAACAACGGTTGGTTGGAGCAAGAGGTAAAGGCAGAACGCGCGCTTCACCCTCAAAGAGCTCGTGGTAGAACACTTGGCCAAGAAGCCGCAGCTTGATCCACATATATGTACATGTACAACTTGCTTTGCTATACTACACTATAACCGATCTCTCAGTCTACGCTATACTCCATCGCCCTCCCAGTTCTTCGCGGCTTCTCGGCCCGGTCATGAATCAGCAATGGTTAGCCACTTGATTATACGAAACATACTGTCTATTCTCGGTGCTCGTCTGCGATCTCGCTCCGTTATACATTTCCATCTAGACAAACAGAATAACCCGTCGAGTCGAAGTGATATATTATATGCTTTTGAGGCCGCGTACTTTTCTATACAATGCATGTCAATTCCATGTTTTCTTGGAACAAGGACGAATCCAACTTTAATCAAAACTTCAAAACCAAGCTCAACTCCAATAGTCAGTCTTTGCGAGAAACCAATTTGTAGCAACATGGTGAATCCAAGATTGTGTCTGCGCCCCGAAGATATAATTTCATATCGCAACGACGATACTTCTTTTGCTCCACAACGCTTCACCCTCCGGCATTACTTGCAGCGGAAGAAGACGGTCCTAGCCGTCGTTATCGTTTGCTCGCGGTTGCAGGCTCGCTCGACCTCGCCACGCACCACTACTCTCCCCCACATAGATCGTTTCCAAACTGGGCTGTGTGTGGTAAGATTCTTGCCTCCTACTCACGCAATCGATTTCAAAGGTGTTGCACTGGGTAAGTATTAGGTGTTCAAATAAGTTCTCGGCCTCTTTTCATGAAAATATTGATTTATTTACTTAAAATGAAGGTACATTTTAATCGTGAATCTCCGTTTACTTCTACACATTTTCTCCACTTGTCAGGCAGAATGCGAATTCGTTGGCGGTAAAAAGATGGTGGTTTGGAGTCGATAGAGTCGGTAATGAAATGTTTAATTTAATCGAACGTTTTGAAGTGGCTATCAGCCAATTGATATTGGAGCAATCGAACCAAGTAAAAATGCGATGGAGCTAAGCTTGCCGAGTACGCCGGGTGTGGTAAAACTTCCCAGCTCAACGAATCTAAAACGTCTCTGGTTCTTTTTGCTGTGTGTAGTTTGGAAATGTCATGCAGCACTATGACCGGCTAGGTGCTTTGCTTGTGTAAGGCCGCTTGCGCTCAGTTTTGCCACTTAAACGCTACAGTCGGTGTTCATAGCGCTCAGCCGTGATAATCTTTACACGTTTGAGCAGCTCAAAGTACAGAACACTCTTGAAATCCCACCTTATGCACAGAAGGAGTTTCTTACCGTGAATAGTGGGTTAAGCGGTCGATCTGGACGGTTCACCCGGGTTAACCCACGATTTGCGTCTTTTTTTTGGATTGTCATACAACACCCACTTCTCATCGCCAGTCACTATTTTGTGCAAAAAGTATTTTCTTTTGAAGCGAGACAACAAAGACAAAGCTGTGTCGTCTCGCTTTGTTGCTTTCCGAAAGCACGTACAGAACCCAGCGCTTCTCCTTTCGAATCTCTTTTGAACGACTGAAAATGTCTTCTCGGGTAGCTCCTAATGTAGCAGAAAGCTCTGATTGCGTTTGGCAAAGATCTTCGTCCAGCAACTGCTCCAAATCCTCGTCTTCAAATTGTTTTGGTCGTCCTGCTCTCTCGCCATCCTCTAGGTTGAAATTTCCACTCTGGAACTCTTGAAACCACTTCTTCACCGTACTGATGGATACGGAATCTCCCCCCAATGCCTGACAAATCATCTCCTTAGTCTTGGAATTATTTTTTTAAATTCAAACGCGACACCATGCAGTGCCTGATATGCGCGTTATTGCACCTCATTGGACTCACTGTGCTCACAATGTATATTGTGAGGTTATGTCGAGCTGTTGGTCCGGAAAAATAGTCCACTAGGTTGGTATTATACGACTCCAGACAGGGAGGAAAATTTTGTTCGTGCAAATATTCAATACAGCTGTTTTTATTCTTAAGCCGAACAACTTATTTGTATACCTAAAATATATGGACAGCGCTTTCGATAGAAGTCATAAAAATGTATATCCGAGTAAATGCGTGACTGATAAAAAAAACGGTTTACATTTTCGCTGTAGAACAACCTTACTTTTTTGACAAGATAGATTCAGCCATTGTGAAATTAGCTCCGCGAGAACAAGTTGTACGTATGTTGTTGGAATGCTCGTATACGTTCCGAACGTGAATGCACAACGCACCCAGAAGATTGAAGAGAATCGGCCCGAAGCCAATCCCGTGGTGTGGCAAGTACAGTTCATTGTAAAATAACAATAGTTCAACAAAGTTTGTACGGCTCGCTGCCGGGTTGGTGGAAGCGAGTGGGCGAACTGCTAAGCGTGATATAAGGAAACTAGGCATTATTAGGCAGTTATGGGTCCCCGTAGGAACATTGGTACGTGCAAGCGTGTGTTAAGGTCCGTATATGGAAGTGTGAGACAGTGAGTTTTGGTATAGGTGGTTTCTGGGCTAGTCGCGGTGGTAGTAATAGTACTGCCGTTGGCTAGAAAACGGGCCAACATGTGTGAGGGCTTGTGCCCAATGGGCTAGCTATGCTAATATAGCCAGGGAGGATCCGAGCGGCTTCTCGTACACAGAATCGCACTCGCATTACTAACTTTAACCTCGGAATAATTTGGCTATTAAAGGTTTGAAACGCCCCTGAACTTGCTTACGTACCTAGACAAGCCTCGTCGAATACATCGCGTTCCGATACCCCGGCGATAAAAATAAATGCATAAATAAATTTCTTAAATTCTGTAAAAGTAAAGATCCTTTGTTCACCCTAATCTGGACACGATGTTATAAAAATGGAAAGGAGCTCTTGCAAAGCTGGTTTCGCGGCTCTGATTACTCTAGGAAATTGCTGTGACGATAGACCATTTTTATTCAGCCGTTAGAATGTCGCTAAAAATATGTTGTCAATGCGACGTGCACGTTATACACCTCCATAATACCTTCCAACGACTTCGTGGATCCAAAGACCGGAACTCCGATCAATAGGAACGTTTGCGATCGGAAATTGTCACTTCCGGTGTGCTAATGCTCTTCCGCCGAAGATAACGCTTGGGTCACGTCACACCTGACACATTTGCCTTGGCACGGAGCGTTCACAGCGCTTGAAATTCTCGTACCCACATTCTGTGCATATGTACATACATGGCGCGTGCACACACAGACACACAAACGCATTCATTATATATATATATATATATATATATATATATATATATATATACATGTGTGTGTCTATTGAGACATACGATAAGCTATATAGATGCGTTCGTTCCACCAACACTCACATTCAGGCTTCCGTATATAACTTCATCTGCTATCACATGTCAAATATTCGACTACCGTTTGGATCCCTTAATTTCCGCTGTATACCGTATCATCGATGCCCAACAGGAAGATGATTCAATGCTTGACCAATTTTATTGGCACACATTACGACAGTCAAATACCCGTAAGCAGTTACACGCACGCAGCATTACACACTACTCTAGATGTAAAATATATAGCATCATTCTGCCACGAGCAAGCGCAAAACTTGCGAGGTTTCGCTTCATCTTGCCACGTCTGTGAAACAATGTTTACATCATACGACGATAGAAAGTTACCATTTTGGTCAATTCATTATACAAAACTGTTTCGATGCAACTTGACTCTAGTAGTGCTGTCAACGTAAAGCACAAACTACTAACTTGATGGAAAATACGTCATACGAAAACACGGAACGTTTCAAACTAATGAGAAACGCGAAGGAAAAAAAGCGCATGAAAAAGTCTTGGTTATGAAATTCGAGAATTCGTTGGCATTCACGAAATCGTTGAAACGTTCATTTTATAACGGCCATAGCCCCCCACTCCTCAGCCCCTTCACGCCGAGGGCCACCCTCTCGACGTGTAGACCCGTCGGGGTGAGTTTTCAAATGTGTGCATACGTATGGCTTTCACGACTGTCGCTCGCACGTCGGTGGTTATTTTAATTATAGCAAAGAGTGCACTTGAGGTACATGTACGTTCGGTGTATATAGAGCGGTTGGTGTAAATTTGAAGCACTGTTCCCGTTTGCGTATGTTCCACCTCAAAGAAATGGATTACAAGTAGACCAACCAATGGTCGGATTTATTTCGAGGGATGAACGAGTAGGGATGAGAGGACGTGGAAATTTGAGCCGCTACAATCAACTGAACAGAATTTGATATGGTCGATGACCTAGTTGCATGGAAATTTATGGTTTATTTTAGTCAAGCGCTAATCGATTTCTGACGGAGACTGCGCAAATATAAGAGATTTTTTTATCGTCGATAGATTCGGGGTTTGTAGTTTTTTTTTACTTAAGGCAAATATTTCATTTATCGTCTTCTTGTATGTCCTAGAAATCCCCAGGGTCTTTTAATGTATGAAATAAAATTGCTGATTCAATTGGCTCAGATTGCTAGTTGTCTGGTGCCGATAAGGACTTAGTGAAAAATTCCCTTCGTCAATAATTACTTTCGGGCACATAAAAACGAGTTTAAAGACCTGTGATTCTCACTAACTGGTCCACACTGATTACTTAGTCCATATTCACGCCATCTAACATATACACATATATCATGGTTTGTAAAATGAGAATTCGATAACAGCGTCCACCGATGACGGCCGAAACTGCGTGGATAAAGTTGAAGGGGATAGCCCGATTGCCGCATGAACTCTATTATTTTGCATTAAAGAAGAGAAGTATTTTTGCCATGGAGATTGACTAAATGAGGACTACACATTAATATTTTACACTGAAAAACGTAGAACCCGATGACCTTGCAAAAAAAATCGAGTTTCATTGTTTAGGTTCACAGAGTTTATGAGATTTCAAATACATTCGCATAAAAACCCTTTTAACGAATCCCGGATAACGTATACAATTTAATCCACCTCTACAGTATATTCAAACTGTGTACCGAATTATCAGTCGCTATTGAAAAAAATTACGCGCCGTGGGCAATTCTCGACTATCGTGGAAAGGAAAATTCAAAATGTAATAAAAATAGAACGGTTGCACATTGCACAAAATGAACGATCTTTGATAGTGAAAAAAAGCTCTACAGATCAAGCACGTCTACTATCCACACATTGGTCAATTTAGCTCTCGTAGGTTTTTGGCAGTCGCAAGTAACCACCCAGACATATAGGGCGAAAATATTTTCACCATAATAAAACTTCATTTATGAGATTTGTACAAGTCAGGGAGATTGAAACCTGTTTAAATACCTCGCTTTCGTAACGTTTAGTGTGTGATAGATATATATATATATATGTGTGTGTGTGTGTGTGTGTGTGTGTGCGTGTGTGTGTGCGTGTGTGTGCGTGTGTGTGTGTGTGTGTGTGTGTGTGTGTGTGTGCGCGCGCGTGTGTGTGCGCGCGTGTGTGTGTGCGCGTGTGTGTGTGTGTGCGTTTATTCGTGTGCAGTTATCCAAGGGCAAGACATTCAAAGGCATTCAGCTGTAGTATAACAGGGAGCAAGAACGTACGTCAGGTTAGATTCGGAGTTTTCATACAATTTGCATTCCAGCTGCGCACCACCGCATCTCTAGTACTTTCACCTCCTCTTCTCTCCCATCCGTGAACCACGAGCGTAACTCCCCTTTCCCGTCCTCACGCTCTCTCTTTTACCCTCTGATACGGTCTTGGTCGGTAATTCGTTACAACACGTACAGGGCCCGGCCGCTAATGAGGGTAGGGAACGAACTGCTACTAACGAACGGTTAATGCCCAAGCTCGCGCACCTCTCGCGGCTTACGCTTTACTACTCAAGCCATATATACGTGAACATACGTGTATAAATGCATATATTGCGCAAACACACGTGTAACAGAGACCCGGTGAAACACACACAGCACATTTCCTCGTTGCAGCCCCCTCCTGACACTCACTCTTACGCGGGCCAAAGCGCGTTAACGCGCACCAGCAGCCCTTACCTTCAAGCTCGGGCGCTGCAATAGTTTTTTTTGCCAAGCTTTACGGCTCCGCCGAGACATAGCTTTCGTAAATTGTTCGTGCCCCTCGAGGTGAGAGTGAAGAGAGCAAAATAATTCCGCGAATAGTATTAATGTTACAAACCTCTAGAAGGTTGCACAGATTCTTGACATTATTAAAACGTTTAGGCTGACAAGGATGGTCAAGTGATTGGGTGGCTTAAATGAATCCGGTGGCAAATATTTTTCCATCACGTGGATGATTTCGGACATTCGTGACAGAGCCCACTGCAATTACCGCACGACTTTTTTTTCCTTAAAGTGTTGCGTATCCCTATGAATGAGATATTGTATAACATCGTGTATGGAATACGTATGCAGACATTTAGAATGGGAGTTACGATAAACATACACTTGATGACATATAATTCTCCATTTTTGGTTATCTAAGATGCTTCTAACTCAAGCCAGTTATGACTAACGGCCAGTTATGACCAACGGCACATAAGCAAGATCTACAACTCTAAAACGCGGAAGCCAAACGATTACCAAACCAGGTTTGCGTAGGTTCCTTTGGTAGGCATGAGGTATATTGGCAAGGCGTGATCACCGAGATAGTTTTGCTGATGTATCAGCCAATAATGCAGCATTTAGAGCCAGCTCGTCTTCGATCTTATTGGTCTGAGCTAAAAGCGTACGCAGAATCTAAGCTGGGGGGGGGGGGGGCGGGGGCAGCCCATATTAGTTTCGCGGAAGATGGGGAGGGGCAACAGATAATAATCAGATTTTTTTCTTCTAGGGGGAAGAGGGGGCAGTTGCCCCCCTGCTCCTTGCTGGGCATGCCCTTGGTCTAAGCTCGCAAGTGGCTACTAAGAAAATGTGCCCCCAGCATTCATGGCATGGGCTATATTTTAACAGGGGTTGCATTGTTGTGGCCACGTGCGGGTGCCTACCAATTTCTTTATCTTCTGAGCTTCGTATACATACTTGCCGTATTAATCCCAAAAAATATCCGCTTCCGGCTTTTAGGTGTACTTTCATTTGAAGAGATCACCGAGAAGTAGTTGCAGGATAGAGCGAGTAGGAGAGAGGGAGAGAGAGAGAGAGAGAGAGAGAGAGAGAGAGAGTCGGCTTCGCGACGATATGCTGGGACTTGACTCATGAATATCTCGTTATTTTCATTGCCACGTCTGACATTTTCCAAGCGAGCGCCAGTCGGTACAACTTGCCTTCGTGCGGTACATCACCGCGGCAAATGTCACGCGCATAAAAAATGCTTGAAACTAAAGCTCAGCGGACGATTCGTACGTGACTGTGTAATCACCACACGTACAAACAGTTATACCAGTTTTTGTATATCCGTAAATGAACATTTGCATATTCCCTACAATATGTGGTGTATGGTTGCTAGCGGAAAAACGTTGGGATTGAATTCATTTGGCGTTCCAACTTCTCGTTCATTTAGCTCAATACTATTTTTATACATTAAAAATAAAATCTACTGCATTGAAGAATGTACTATATTTTCCCGACAGGAAGACCTCAAGACGTTTCGGAGTTACCAAAATGAAAAAAAAAGGAATAGCTCGCCCATATCGAGTGAACATCCACATTTGTTATTTCACCTTTATTATCTCAAGGTTTTGGAAATGTATTACTGGAACTATTCATGGAACGGTCAGTAAATATTCAACGCATTATTGAAAAGTCAGGGACAAGTACTCCAATTCGAAATTTTTGTGATTATGCAGTCCTTCATGTGTGTATAACACCTTTCGTAAAGCGATTAACGGCCGTGATTACGTAAAAAGTGACGGATCTCAGTTTTGTGTCTTGCCAAATCGTTATTTGTTCGTCCTATAGGGATTTGTCCACTTCTAAGAATCAATTTTCACCAGCGGGATATCCTTTGGAAAAGAGTAGGAGAGCTAGCACGAACTACCGGACCGTACTCGTCGGCTTCGTGTTAGTGCGTCTACCTGTACGTCTCATGCCATGTGCTGTTGCCTTTGGAACTTCTACGTCTCGTCGGTTCGTGCACGTACGTCGGTTATATAGCTACAGTTGAATAGAGTAAGGTGTATCCTCGTGCATCCTTAGACAACAAGCGAAAGCGCGAACAATTGTGTGTGAGCATTGGTGTATACTGCCGGGTCAACTGAAGAATTGCAAGTATACGCACGCTACGCTATGCTGCTTTGCAAAAATCTCGTTTAATTTGCGATAAAATGCGAAAGAAATGCGAGAACTTTTTTATCGTAATAAACGGCTTGTTTATTCAATCCGTAGCTAGCCGATGGCGTGGGCGAGTTTGAGTAAACCCTACGCTTGCGGAGTTCTACCCAGTCATAACCACACACTCAGAAGAAAGGTTTATTATGTTATATTAAATTGGCACATTAGAACATAATTTATTAGAAATTAACAAATGTTTACTCGTATGGAGACAGTTTTTATGTGATTTTAACGACATAATTTATTCGGCGTCACTAAAATGTTTTTTTACGTGCCGATTTTTCACATCAATTAAAAGCCATATTCAAAATAGAAAATTTGAACAAATATTTCTTCAAATCAAATAAATACTACTTTCCAATCACGAAAACCTCTTATTTCGCGACTATGGGCGACGAGCCCAACAGCAGACCGCTCGTCAGATGTAGTTCACGCATACGCTTACCATGTAGCTTCTTCCTATGCCAATGTTTTCGGCACAAGTGTCAGTGTTGCGTTTCGGAAGTGAGAAACTCGAAATTGAGGAATGATTTAACTGTAAGTAAGAATATAAAGTGAGAAAAAAACCACCAAGTGAGAAAACAATGACGGACGAAGTGACCCAATTCCTCGAAAAAAAACCAGCCGCCCATATAGGGTCGCCTGTCGTAACAAAAATGCCAGCATTCAGCCATTAAACGGTTTGCTGATAATCGGCCAATAATTCGTCGACCAGCATTGGGGTACTGTAGGCGGATGAACGGCTTGCCAGATCTATGCCAGCCATTCGTGGGCCAATACTATCGCACCGATAATATGGCGATCAGCATTGGGGTATCGTAGGCAGATGAACGGCTTGCCAGATCTATGCCAGCCATTGGTGGGCCAATACCATCGCACCGATAATATAGCGATCAGCATTGGGGTATCGTAGGCGGATGAACGGCTTGCCAGATCTGTTCCACCCATTGATGGTTTGTTTTTGGGCGTTTTGCAAATGCAGGTCGTTAAACTGTAACACGTAAAAACAAGGGATAAGGTTTCGAAAAGCATATCCTATTGATGAAGCTGAAATTTTGCACCGACCTTCTTTTCAATATTTTAAGAGAACCTTTAAAAGGATATTGGCGACTAGCAATAGTTTTCGATATATCGGATATTGAAAGTTATTTATTGTACTGCGCTTCTACTATATTAAATAAATCCAAACAAAGCCATCCCACATGGCAAGTGATATGCACATACGGGCGAGCACTGTTTGCCAGGAAGCAGCGCGGCCGGAGGAGTGGGGGGTATCTATGGGGTATATAGATATACTCGTATGGCGTGAAATAATAAACTTTACAATGCGATGTATGGAAAACTATTGCTAGTCGTCAAAAATCCGTTAACGGTTTCTCTTAGGATAATGAGAGGAAGTTCGGTGCAAAATTTCAGCTCGATCAGAGGAGTATGCTTTTCGGAACTTCACCCAAAACGAGCGAGTTATTTTTACAGCCTAAATGGACCAAAAAAACTTTCGGTAAACTTTAATGTCACGAATAAAATTATCGGCATAAAAGTAAGGAACGAACAAACGATGGGTTCTGTAAGTGTTAAAATGGCTAAGTGGGTAGGGCGCTCGACACTAGAACGAAAGGCGCAGGTTCGATCCCGATGAAAGGTAAAAATTTGAACAATGCAGAAACTGTTTTTAATGCAATTATTCTATGTACATGGACATAAGTAAAGCATAAGAAAACAAAAAAGATACTACTAGAATTTTTATATTCATAATTTGTCAATTTTTTGTTTTTCATTCCCGGCAGAAGATCCGGCAGCCGTTGCTGGGCCAATATGGGCGTATGATAGTTGGCCCAGTCTTAGCAGCCATTCCTGGTTTACCATTACCAACCATGCATGGTGCGGATCTGGCCCGTTTGTATAGCCATTACCGCGCCATCGTTTGTTCTCTGGCAACCAGTCGTGGGCCATTACTGTGCCGATTGTAAAACCCTATTTGGGCTGTGGATTATGAAGAATCCTATTAGATATTAAGAAAAATTCTTAGTAAATCTTAAACATAGACTTAAATAAAAACAATTTCTTAGCTGTTAATACAATCGTAGTAGACCGACGTACGAATAAGAAAAGTTCTTCGCCGGTGGACAAAATTCTTTGTCCTTAATAAAGCTTTTTTCTGAGTGCATCTTTCGCTGCTCCTATGCGTAACTCGCATCCTCAATGCAATTGCAGTAGCGTTCAAAACAAAACAAAATTCTTCAGCCCCCCCGAGTAGAAATCTTGCTCCGGCTACAAGAAAGACCGCATCAGGCATCCTGATTTTTTTTCCGGCCTTGATCAAGATTTTTCATCAAGCACTGATAATTTTTTTAACGCAATCCCTGACTTTGGTCTGAATAGAATAAAAAATCAAGGCCTGATCAGCGTACAAAATCAAGGCCTGGCATGCAGTTCGAAGAGAGAAGTTCGCTATTGCTTCGGAAACCACCATCTCTTCACATTCTTCATTGCACTGCCACACAAATATTTAATTTACATACGATCTATTTAAATCAAATAGGTTTTTTCATTGTCTTACGGCCTAATACGATCCTATTTGTTTCAAATATATTTTTCATAATATAACATATAGAACAGAATATTTCATAAATCCAAAATATAATAAAACACTTAACTAAGAGTTCTACCACAATGATTTTGCATCATAATTCGTAATTCCCTGGCCTTCTGAAATGTTCTTTTTCAAAGAAAATATTTCGCTGCCTCCACATGAAATCGAACCTACAACCTACCTACCTATAGCTATGCACGCTGCCCCTACGCTATCGGGTGTTTGTAGTATCAGTCGCAGAAATGGCGCAAGAGGAATTACTGTAATTATTTCTTGCATCATATAAACAATATCAATTAGTCAATATCATTGTGATAATTAGACAGTTTTCGATCATTTTCAGTTTTTATTTTTCAAACATAGCCTATACACAGGGTGGACCATTTAACGTGACCACCCCAAATATCTCCGTTGCCTTTAGAGTGACGAAAAAAGTCAGCAGGTAATTTGATTTGTTTCGAAAGGCTGATACAGTGTTTAAAAAATCATTTTTGTCCAAGGCCATAGTTTTTGCGTTCTCAAGGTCATCAATAGTTTTATTAAGACGTTGTAGCTGATATTCAGACGAATCCAACGACCTCTGATATCATGACCTTAAAATGATTTTTCTCCAAAATATTTTGGTGAAAAATCATTTCAAGGTTATAATATGATAGGTGTAAAACACCTATAAAACATGACCTTGACAAAAATGAATTTTTCACCATTGTTTCAGCCCTTCGAAATCAATCAAACTATCTCTTGACTCTTTTTCGTCACTCTAAAGGCAACGGAGGTATTTGGGATGGGCACATTAAATGGTCCACCCTGTATATATATATATATATATATATATATATATATATATATATATATATATATATATATATATATATATATATATATATATATATATTGTGACGTAAATCTCTTCCTTCGGATCTTTTGATCCTCGGGAAAAAACTCGCGTCACCTTCGGCCGTCCACTTTCACCGATGCACCCGCATGCTCCGGTGGGCGCCAGCTAATTTGTTTCACCGGGTTAGCGACCGGCATGACCTGGGGGATGGGTGGAACTACGTTCATCCCCACCAAACGGCACAAACACGAAAACGGAAAAATAAAATAAACAAAAACGCGGGTTAAAAGTGGAACGGTCCAGTTTTTGGGGGTTCCGGAACTGGAAAACCGGACCTGGGTGCATCAGCGTGAGCGGACGGTTACGGCAGTGCACGGCCGCTCAGGCTGCAAAGTTTGGTAGAGAGGGTCGGGATCTGATTCTGACAGATACCCGAGTAGACATTTCTTAGGGTTAGCCTGACCAGGATCAGACCCCGATCGGGGTGTGATACGGGTAACACCTATTACGGTGATCCTGTTCTGGCCCCGATCGGGCCGGAAGTATTTAGGCCCTAAATCAGGCTATACTAAAATGGCCCTACTAAGGCCGTCCCTGATAAGATCCTACTAAGGCTTTCCCCGATAGGGCACTACCAAGGCTTGCCCTGATAGGCCCTACTAAGGCTTTCCATGATAGGGCCTTACTAAGGCTGTCCCAAATGTGGCCCTACTGAGGCTTTCCACGATAGGGCCCTACCAAGGCTTGCCCTGATAGGCCCTACTATGGCTTTCCCTAATGAGGCCATAAATAGGCTTGCCCTATAACTGCCTCAGCAGTTGCTAGAAGCATATAACCTCTTATTTTCCACATGGAAACTTCGATTTTAAAGTATTGTAGCTTCGAGGTTTCGATGCATTCCTGAATTCTATTAAAAAAAGGTGCTATAAACTGTCACGACAAAAAACGTTATGCAACTCGGATGCGTGTTAGAAGATTTCGGCAGCTTTGCAAGGCGAAGTGAGAGAGGAATTATGTATATATATATATATATATATATATATATATATATATATATATATAAGGTTAAGTTTCAAAAATCCATAGCATGTTATTCGATAAACCTCTTTAATTGTCACAATGATATTAACTAATTGATATACTTTATGTGATACAATAAATAATTATAGGAATTCATTTGGTCTCTTATGCCATATCTGGGACCAAGATGTTACAAGCACTCGGTAGCATAGGGGCAGCGTGCCTAGCTTTGGGTAGGTAGGTACGAGGTTCGACTCCCATATAGGCGAAATATTTTCTTCAAACAAAAACATTTCAGCAGGCCAGGGAATGACGAATTATGATACAAAATCATTGTAGTGGAACTGTAAATTAAGTGATTCATTCCATTTTTTATTTTTGAAATATTATATGCATTTCTTTCTGATCAGGCAACCTTATAGGGGGCTGATCAGGCAACCAGGTCAGGCCCATATGTGACACAACGTTATATTTCCTAGTAGGACCCTTTCAGGCTGCCTTATTAGTGCCCTACCAGGGCAGTCAGGCAACCTGATCGGGCCCTGATTTGGGCCCCATCAAAATTTCTACGCTGGTAGGGAGTATCGGAACGGTATCAGCGGGAACACAAGCGAATTGTTTGTTATTTGGTTTGCGAGAGCTACACGGGTGCGAAATCTTATGATTGGAAATTCGGGAACTCACCAAAAGTGCACTATAATCCATAGGCTCGGTGGAGGAATCTCGTACGAGAATTCCTCGATCACGTTATCACACACACGTTTCACGAAAACGTACCGAAACGTACTCGATAACGCGCGCTTACGTAGCGCGATCGGGAACGAACCGAGCGTGTCGACAGAAAAACTGTCAACACGGGAGCCGAGTTGCCGGAACGGCAGTTCGAGGCAGGCTGTTACTTCGAGATCTCTTCGCCAAAATCGGGATCGAAACGTCAAATCCCTTGACCGGTAACTTCTGCCCTCTAACGCGAATCGCCTCTATACGCTATCGGTAACGTATCGGGAAATATTCCCGCGGTAGCGTATGGAGATCGCCCGAGATTGCATCCCCTGGTGCACAGCGAAAACAGGGCCTTTCACTCAACACCAAAATCGGCATGAAGGGGTTCCACGAAGGGGGGCCCGTACCCTTAACCTCCGCCCGTTCTCCAGCGTACATGCACCTTGTCGATGGAGCGCCGGTATTGCACTCGGACCTCCGCCAATTCTCGGTGACCTCCGTCGGGCGCTTCTCTCCGTCGGGCAGCTCGATACGTCGAGCCATACTCCCCTCGACGGACAAAAACGCCCGAAACCCCAACAAACCCAACGAAATCGTAATCTCGGTATCGGTAGCGCGTAATCGGAACTGTAGCTGAGGCGAATCGGAGAGACTAAATCATACGGGAAATGAATTGATCGGTAGCTGTTTAGGGAGTTCTTTGTGACCGTGAGTTTCAAAAAAAAATCACGTCACAATATATATATCTATATATATATATATATCCTCTCTCTCTCCCCCTCTCTACTCCCCTCCCCGTTGATATGTGTGTGTTGTAATAGAGGTAGACCTTTAATTCAAGCAAATAGAAAAATGTCTGTTTCTACAAAAATTCTATTTGAGGTAGTTCTGTAGTTATGTTCAAATCTTAGGATTTGGCTGAAATCTAAGTATGGTGTAGATATGACCTTTATGGACTATGGCCCAAAAATTCAATTCGATTCACCGTTTAGTTTATGAAATAATTGCAATTGAATATGGGTATTTTTGTACGCGATCCCTATACCTAACACGTAAACCGATAGCAGTTTTCTCGCATTTCTCGATAAAGGTTCTAAATGGATCTTCGGATTTCAAAATAAAAACACACGTGTACGCAGTACTATTGTGGTTTTGATTTAAAAAGAAATGACAAACGTTGACCGTTTAGTTTCGGAGATATCGACTTATGAAAAGTGGCAATTTTATTCTACACCGAACCCGGGCTCAACCATCTGTAACATTCCGCGTAAGGGAATGGCAACAGTGTACGCTGCAGCCAGCTGATCGGCACGTGGACTGGGAACTCGAAGCGTGTTTTTTTCCCCGAGTTCTAGTAATTCTGAGACGGACGTGAAATAAAATTTATTCTGCAAACAAATTTAATTTGTTCAATTTATGCTTGTATTTATGCATGTAATTGTCTTTGTCACAGCGAATACAATTAAAACTGCCGGCAAGATGTTGTAAATCCACGTTCCAACGTTCTTCGAAAGCGAATTTTTGTTGCTGATCGTTGAAGTTACGGTTATTCTCATCGCGTTTAGCCGCATTTGCTTGACATATGGCTGCCACAGCTTTCAGTCTTTTAGCAAGCGCCTTTTTTCTTGTAAACTTTCCAGTGTATCGCATTTAGGTTGACACTTTCACGCTTTTTTTATTTATATAAAATATTTCGCGAAAGACGGATCGTAGGAAGCTCAACGCTATGACTGCAGGAAAATCGTGCTGTTGCCACGATTACAGTTCCGCTCTCTATACTAGTATGAGACCTATCTATGCATGAGTTGCGAATGTGTGGGACATATAGAGGGTACCAACAGCATCATATAGGCATTGGATGTTACTATACGCTTCGACCGAAACTTTTGGCTCATACGTGTACCTACTGAACTACCTTAATTGAAATTTAAAAAAAATTGATACTTTCAGAGGATATTCACACTTTCAGTGGACTGAATGACAGATTTATTAGAAATAAATGAAATATTAGGCATAATTTAAAAAATGTATGACTAGACTGGACAATATGTCTCAACATTTTTACGACGATATATAATTCGTCTGGTGTTTGACAAGAGGTTGGACGTGTGAAAGACGCCAAACTGTATATAGGTCCAGTTACTTGATGATTGCGTCAAGCTAGCAGGATTAGGCGAATGTATGCAAGGCGTAAATCCGTTTGCCTAACAACCGCCCGGAATTAGCGGGCTCAGGCAACTGGAAGTAACCGTAAATCCGGTTGCCTAACTATCGCTAAAAACCAGCGGGATCAGGCAAATCAAGGCACACCGTAAGTAAGGCCTCCGTACTACTGCGTGATCAGGCCCGCATCAAATGTCAGACCAGCCTGACAATATTTCGACTCGGGCTAAGAAGTAGTCTTCGAGTATTTTTCGGAGTTGCGATCACTTTTACTGTCGAAATTCGATCTGCAGATGATTACGAAATATCCAGAAAATTACGTACTCCAGGGTATCGTAGTACTTGTACTACGATAATCGTTATCAACGTGATAACTCAATTGTTATTCTTTTTTTAAATGGTTTGCCATCTTTACTTGGCGAATAATACAAGTCATATCTTAACCTTCCTTTTTCTGCTCGTTTTGAAAAGTCAACATCTTACTTGAAATGAAACGTGGCTCAACCGTACCGTCGAGGAGACTGATGAAAGTTCGGGCCATAATAAAATCCACAGAAACCCACACATCACCACCAATTTATTTCAGGCTGTAAACCTAAGCCGTATATGCCTTCGTTTATTACTAACCCCGACTAGTTCACAAATCACACTCGCATAGACATACACGTATGTGTAGTCCGAACTTTGGTACGTCTATTGAGGATTGCAAGTAAAACTCTTCGGTTTTCTACGTGTACGTACTCGTAATATATGCAGACATAAGATTTATTGAGGACTGTCGCTGTCGGAAGCAAGTCGAAGACCATGCAGCAATCAGCATCCTCCGTGTGTACCAAGATTCTCACTGTTTGGCTAAGTGTGTATTCGCGTAGTATGAGCTAGCTGATCCATAGAATCCGCACGACCAGGTATGAACTGAGGGAATAGCCATCGATACTAGATACTGATGGTGCAGCTCGATAGAGAGTGCGTCATAATACTCTCGGATGTTCGCCAGAGTGAATGCTGGATATTGCCATATATACACACACAAATCAAAGCGCGAGCATGAGCTAGTTTGATGTTGCTCGCTCTCGGGCTTACACCAACCAAAGGAGTGTGCTGCTGTGGGAGACCGACGGTGTGCCAAGGCGGATATATGATCCGGCATATCCATGTACGGCAATAGGTCTGAAGGAAATAAGGCAGCGGTTTGGCCATCAGGTCGGGCGCAAATAGTCCCTGGTACAAAAGTAAAACCGGCGGGTCGAATATGAAAAAGCGGTGTCAGGATCCTCACAAGAGTGGTCCGAAAAGACGACGAATGTGGATAGTAGAGGTGGTCGAACGTCGATGTAGCTTTGGCAACTGGTGTGCCGTTGATGCGAGGCATATCTTACTGTTCCAAACCCGTGTGCCGACTAGAATTGCGCCTGTTCTTTGTCTCCTTCCTTCCTCTCTTATTCTTTTTTGCCATTTTGGGTTTCTTATTTTTCTGGTCTAGTAAATTTAGTCCCCCCGCACTTGGCGGACCCGGCTGATTGTAGAGACTGGGCCGAGAGTTATAGGAATGCGGCACCAGGTAAAGGTGGACAGTCGAAATTTGAATTTCTGTTGTATATGTGGCGAGGTGAAATGTAGAGAAGCAAGGCTGTCCAAACCAAGGATATACGTCTGACGATCTTGAAGATTGAGGAAACCGACGAGAAAAGACAAACGTGACAAAAGAAGGGCGGGACAAGGCAAAATGAAAGTCTTAGAGAGTGACCTCTGCTTTATATTCCAAAGTAGTAGAGCTGTTTCAAGACCTACTTTGACCTTTTATCTCTTTTTTTAAATTCCTTACCGACCGTTTTACCACCCGTGTTCTATTTTATTTTAACCAATCTCTCTCTCGCTCTCTCCTTCTCTTTTATCCAGCATGTTTTTCCATGTTATTTTTGACATCGGTTGTTATAACTCATGGAATCTTTGCCGTTTCCGCTTCTTTTTCTACTTCCTGATCATCTTATTCTCGATTTCCATGCGATTTTTTGACGTGCCATTTTCCGGCTGGTTGTTTCCAATGACACGTGTATTTTCGAATGGTTGTATGAACCAATGAGTTTTTATAACAACAATGAGTATCTAGATGGATTACGGCATGGGAAATGAAACGTCTCGAATGGACCCTGCAGTCGAAGGTTTCAGACATCCTGGTTCTCCTTTGTAAACTACTGGTATACAAAAATAGGCGGTACGAGACAGACAAGTCTACTATACGAGTTAGCATAGACGCACACTGATACACCCACACACATGCACACACACACATAAACATACATACGCAGCATTAGTTTTGCGCATGTATAATGTCCACGTAGCGACGATAGTGGCATGCAATTTAATTTCGGGAGAGAGAGAAAGAGGAAATGCTAGTTCGTCCGCTCCTCGAATAGCTCCAGGATGTAGCGAGGGAGGAAGTTGTTTGTCGGAGTCACCCCCGGAGCTGTAATGCCGCAACCAGCTTATATATTCCACTAGCTAACAGCACGGAGGGAAAGAATCCTCGTGAATAAGGTGAGTAGGTGGGGGGGTTATTATAAAAGTGTACAAGGCTCTTTGATTCCTCGAGCAATTACTGAAGTTGCCTACGGGAAGCCAAACAGTTTAAATCTAATAACATACACTAAAACCATCCTCTTTTTCTCTTTAATTTGTTCGCGTCTCTCTCTCTCTCTCTCTCTCTCTCTCTCCCTCTCTCTCTCGTTCTCCCTCGTATTTCTCACTCGCTCTCGTTTTCTAGCCATTCTCCAGTCATACCTGCCAGATTCACCCAGGTGTATATTCCTTTATTTATCTTGTCTCTCCTTCTCCATTACTCCATCCAGATTACTCGGAGAGTGAGCTGAAAAACGCAGAGAGAGAGAGAGAGAGAGAGAGAGAGAGAGAGAGAGAGAGAGAGAGAGAGAGAGAGAGAGAGAGAGAGACGGTATAGAGAGAGGAAGGTATTCGGCGTTGGGCTATGCTTATCGCGCAGCAAAGAGGAAAATTGTTGGGAAAACGCAGTCTTAACGTTTCCGAGTCGACGTTTGCTCGTTCGCCTCTTCACCGCCCCCCTTTACCCGTTCTCGCCTAAGGCTCGCCCGGATAATTATTTCATTATTCTAAGTAATTACTGGATGTCTCTGTCTCGGGAATCGTAATGGCAAGCGATTCGTATGTATACTAGCGCATCCCCGCGTCGTGCACTTACTTTTGGAATTGCGAAATTTCCAATTATTTCGTGTATAGACGAAAATACTTCAGCGAAGTGTTAACACTTTGATTGAAGTACGCACAAATCTAACAGGCATCGGATTGAAAATCGGTATTGGAAATAGAAACAATATACCGTCGCTATATCCATCATTACGCGGGAGTAATTACCGACGATTCTACTATCTGTCAACGGGTCGATGTGATTCGAATATTAAATACAAACTCCGACCCGCGTGAATTGTCTTACAGTACAGACCGAAGGGAGTCATTGAAATGTTTTTTTGTTCACTAAAATATGAACTGCTAACTGGAAATTATTCCAATTGGCAGTTCATTTTAGTGAATAAAAAACATCACTGCTTTCCACTTAATAGTGGTACCTTGGTACTGCTTTCCACTATTAAGTGGAAAGCAGGGATATTCGAGTTAACGGCATAGTAAGCTATACTTTAAAAGCAGCGGATACAACGAACATCAATATCGATGTAGGGCTGACAATGTTCATGCCGTTATTGGCGTCTTTGGCACTGTAACATCATTGTGCTCATTAAGCTCTTTCTCGCTCTTGAAGTCAGGCTGAACGTGCGATCTTCAAACAAAGCTTATTACTTGCCACAATTAGGGTACCCAATTAAATTATTCATCTTTCATTATATTAACCATTGAATCCGACTTTGACGAGCTTAATTGTCATGATCGAGGAAACTCGTTTACAGAAGCTAGATCACGTGAACCCATTTACCCCTATTATTAAATTTGCTTCCATGAAAACACAAAACAAGAAAAATTACTTTACTTTTGGCGGTTGGTAATGGCACGGCGGGCATACGATCAGGTAGTAAAATAAGTCTAGGTAGAAGCGGAAATAAGTAGAAAAGGTAGCAAAAATGTTGCTGACAGTTGCAAGAACAGTGAGAGCAGTCTATGGTGAATGAGACGTATTTACATCTCATCATGAGAGGATCAGAGTGGCTTTATTCGTGCTGTTTTGTATTCGTTTTTGCTTTTCTAGAGTTTTAGGATTCAAGGATTAGAGGTAGAGAGAGAGAGAGAGAGAGAGCGAGAGAGAGAGAGAGAGAGAGAGAGAGAGAGAGAGAGAGAGAGAGAGAGAGAGAGAGAGAGAGAGAGAAGGACAGAGGTAAATATCGAGAATATGATGTGTCCGTATTCGACGGCTGACTATATATACGGTAAAAGCTTCAAATAAAGCTACAAATGCACTGGAAAAACTTTCTACAAAATCTCTTTTTGTCGCTATTCGCCATTGTTTCTTTGCTCATACCACAACCGCGATTTTTTCCGCTACGGCTAGGATCGGCTTGCAGATTAGTATTGAAAAGTGAGAGTCCGAAGGTAAGTACGGAAAAGCAGAAGTAACACTACATTGCAAACCAAATGAACAGATAAGCCGCATTCGTCACATAGAATCGAGGAAACCAAAGAGCAAAACAACTCGGGGGATTATTGAAATAAGAATTTTAAAAAACCTTTGCGGTTGCCTGCAAACAGCGTGTATTTAAGAATTACCGAATATATTTTTTGGAGGGAGTTCTCTCTTGTAGCTGACAACATAATAACATAAAACGAAGAAATGCGTATTAGAGAAAAGTTTCCACCTGTATGAAAACCACTGCTCAATGCTCAGAATGTCACTACTATATTTGAACAGCTCTCGAAATAAACATCTCAAGTATGCAGTGTATTTTCCTACACTCCCATCACAAATCATACATATTTTTGTATATTACCGAATACATGTAGAATATATTGAAGGAGCATTTGACGTGTTTTGCTTTGGTGAAAAGGTAACTCGGTGAAGCATTAACAAACAGGCCGAAAATATTTTCCGAGCAACTGACGAGTTTTCTGAAATGAGAAGACATGCCGCGTCTTCTCTTTGTAACTGAGAGGGACTCCTGCTGCGACAATTTTGACAGTTCATTCTCTACGTTAGTCATTTTTTTAACGACCTCGTGTAGACGTTTAAGTTGGGGAAAACCGCTGTCCCTTATCTGCGTTCTCTAGATAATATCAGGCCATGGTCAGGGCTTCCAGCGTCGATCGGGTTCGTCGTGTACCAGGTCTTACACGAGGCCCCGACCCGCCGCTCCCTTTTTCGGGAACCGCTCAGGAACTGGGCGGGAAACAAACAGGAAATGACCAGGAAAGTTATAGGGAAGAGATCAGAAAATGGCGAAAAAGTGACGAGGAAGGTGATGGTGTACTGAAAGAGCCCTGCATGGGAAATAAACTGGCTAACAGACAGGGATATGATCAGGTACTAGAAGGGTTTTTGGCAAATTATCTGTGTGAAATAGATATTGTTAGATGGTACAGATACTTATTACTTCACAAGAACCAAAAATCATAAGCGTAAGTGCATGCTGTAAGCACACCACTTTTATACGTGGCACAGACACGAGTTGAAGTCTTATCGGTGTGCGATGGTACCTTGGTTCCGCACAGCGCTTCGCTTGAAGCCTTAGCATTTTTATTCTCGTAGATTTTCATTGACGAAAAAATGCTTATAATGGTGCATAGAATGGAATAGATCAACAGATGTAGTCATTCCATGCCAATCGATCGTAACTATCTTTGGTGGGGTCAAAGCAAAGCATCTACGCACAGTTCAGTCAGCATCCACTTTTCAGGGAATATCAATGTTCTCGCCGAGAATGCAGTTCGTGAAAGGCTACTTGCTCGCAATATATCCAGGCCAGAACATGATCATTTCCCGGGCCCGGTGGGCCCGGTAAGTAAATCAGATGAGGCTAACCTGATCAGGGCCCCATACAAAGTAGGATTGCCCGATCCCGTGTAGAAATTTGAGTCGGGAAAAAGTACGGCCCCTTATCGGCCTTCCCTAAATAATATCAGGGCAGAGTCAGGCCTTCCAGCGTGGATCAGGTTCGCCATGCAACAGGTCTCCGGCCAGGCCCCGATCCGCTGTTCCCTTTTTCGGCAACTGATCAGGAACTGGCGGGAAAACGAATGTGAAGTTACCAGGAAAGTCACAGGGAATAAATCAGGCAATAACCGGGACTGAACAGGGAAATGATCAAACACTGGAAGGGCTTTTCGCCATATTTTTCGGTAGAATAAATATAGGGTGGCTCAAAATGACCTGATGTTTTAATTTATTAATAACACGCATTATTCATTTGAAAAGTACGAGTATCCGATAAATGGCCGGCTCGTCCCTGTTTGCAAATGTTTACTTTTTTGACGAAATTTTCAATAGCAGACTGGCATAATTTCGGACTAATTTCATTAATGGTGCGTTCAATTGTTGCTTGAGCTCCGGAATGGTCTGTGGATCATTGGCATACACTTTTCCTTTCAAAAAATCCTAAAGAAAAAAAGTCTAATTGCGTCAAATCGCACGGCCATAAAACTTCGTCTGCAATGACTGCATTGCTCCGCCGGCAGTGTGGCAGGTTACGCACGTTTCGAATCGTCTCTGCAAAATTTTCACCTTTTTTCATAGTGAATTTTCGCAATTTCTATCCGTTGCTCGGTCGTGTAATTCTTCATGACTAAACCTCAATACTTCCTGATGCTAGTTGTCAAAGATTAGTACCTACTGTATGTTCGCCACAAAAAATGGCGCGCGATTTAACATGTCAGGTAATTTTGAGACACCCTTTAGTATTAGGTGTTAAGGATACTTATTATTTCATAAATATCAGTAAAGCATAAGCGTAAGTGCCCACGGTAAGCAGTAGCACTTCGGTACTTAGTACAACAATGCAACGGGTGGCAGTCTTATCGTTGTACAATGGTACCTTGGTTACGCGAAGCGCTTCGCTTGAAGCCACTTGGCGGATTGTTGGCGAAATACATTCAGGTGATGTCTTCCCAGCCAGACCATTGACATACTTTCCAATGAAGCATGTTTTGGAAAAATGTAACTTCTCAAACAATGGTTTTATAAAATATGCCTGGTGTGAAAAATAGGTATGTTTCAAATGTTTCCACGATGAATATCACCCGACAAATTGTAAAATTATTTCTGATAATAAATAAAAAGCGTTGTACATAATTAATTGCAAAAATTTCCGGGATTTTTATTTTCATTGCAAACTTCACCTAATTATATAAATTAACTGCTTGAATATATTTAGATTCTACAATAAATAGTTGAACATTGCGAGAAATTAATATTTTTTTGTTTGCCACGGTTATAGCGAGAATCAAACCCAAACCAGCGAGGTGACAGGCAATCTGCTCGACCACTGCGCAATGCCGCTGACGTGGGAAGCATTGAAAGAATATCCCTTAAGCTCTACTCGGCAATCTTTGGAGAGCCTTTTACCCTTTTCTATGGCCCACTCAGGCGAAATATTTTAGCAAAGTTAAGTGGGGACCTACCTCCTTCTACCCACGCAATTTGGGCGAAATCGGTGGGTCCCAATTGGCGTCCTCCCCTTGTTAGTATAAAAATAAAACTTCTATATGACCGGATACTTTAAAAAAATGTGGGATCTACGAAAATGTCAATTCGTAGAAAAAAATCTGATTTTCAACAAAAAAAATAACATCAATCATTTGCTATGAACAAATGGATCATATAAAAAAATCATCCAGCAATACCGTAGAAAACTTTATTAACTACTATGCTCTGTGCGAATTTGAAGTGAATTGAACGAATAGATTTTGAGGTATGACTTACACCTTTTCATAAAACATAGTTTCAAGAAAAACGCAAAAAAGCTTAGCGATTGATCCTTTACAAAAATGCAAATAACTTGGTCCATTTCGGAAAATTTTACACGATGTTTGTGGCAAATTGAAATCAATACCCTATGCTATAGAACTATGCAAAAAACCTATTTTTGATATTTCAAGCTTATGCAGACCACTCGAGCAATCGATGGGCGATGACATCGTAATCACGGTCGCGTCGATTAAGGTGCATTTTCTTCGACCTCACGGTTTCGTTGTGTACTGCTAATGCCTCGTAACTTAGTGAAATTACGGGTGCAATGGTAATTAACGTGATCCCCAAGCACCATGGTTCGTGACTCGCGCCACTTCTAAAGATGTTTACGCCATGAGGACACTTTAATCGAGTTGACGAGACGACTCTCGCGAGCAACCCTATTAAGTAGGGCTCCTTTTCCGAGCGAGCCGCGTCGGTTCGTTGGAGCAACGAAGGGACACCGCAAGAGTTGGCTTCGACGGTGAACTTTAGACGCCCTCTGCAGTGCGTTATACTTTTTCTAGCCTCTATCCTCGTTACTACGTCAAAGTTTATCCTAACATCATAATCTCAATGACGTTTAAGAAAAAAAAGAAGTCACTATTCGACCAACTTTGTGGCGCCTAAGGTTGAAATGTTATCATGTTTATCATGTACCCTAAGTCTTTCAGGAGTAAGGAGAGAGATCTTTTTCATGCGTAATAATGTTGAACATCAAGACCGCAGGTCTACTCTAAGCTTGCTGATATGTTCGAATTTTTCCTCACATCATAACTCAATGACGCGTCTTCCTAGAAATAGAAGGAAATATAATAAGTAATAAGAAGTCACTCCGCTCTCCATTTTGTGCCCTTGAGGTTCAAATACAATCTTCGTTATCACGTACTTCAAAGTTTGGAAAAGTAAGAAGCAGGGGGATTTTTCTGACGTAGTAATGTTCAATATCGAGCTTGCAAGTCCTTTCTACATCCGTGGCTATGTGAGAGTTCCTCTTCACGTCGTAATCTTAATGACGTTAGTTCGTGCAAAAAAACCACTCACTATGCGATCCCTTCTAGGCCCTCCAATCCGGAAACGTAATCTTTGGTACGATGTACTGTTAGTTTTCGAAGAGTAACAGGAGAAAGATTTTTCGGATGTAATGGTGCTCAACATCGAGGAACCCGCAGCAAAAGAATACTGGACAATATACACACACACACACACACACACACACACACACACACACACACACACACACACACACACACACACACACACACACACACACACACGCGCGCGCGCGCACACGCACACGCACACGCACACACGCGCACGCGCACACACACACACACACACACACACACACACACACACACACACACACACACACACACACACACACACACACACACACACGCACACACACACACACACACACACACACACACACACACACACACACACACACACACACACATATAGGTGAGAACGTTAATTCGGATGGCAGCATTACAATCGCTAGTACGGGGTTTATAGAGCCAATGCTCTCGCGCATTCTGGATCAACTACTCGCCGGCGTGTGCCTCTTGTGATAAGAGTCGACGGGATACAAGGAAAAAGGAAAAGAAGTAAAGAAATGTCTGTCCGAACAATAGTTCAAGAACCGCGGGTTTCTTTTGTTCTGCCAATGTCTTCTTTCCTCTCCCTCCGACCCTGACTCTCTCTCTCTCTCTCTCTCTCTCTCTCTCTCTCTCTCTCTCTCTCTCTCTCTCTCTCTCTCTGCAACGTTTTTTGGCACTGCTTACCTTCTACCATCGGTTCGTCTGTGTCTCTTTCCATTTTCGTCTATACAAACTTGTCTATACTATCAAAACTCTCGTCTATACAAATATCTACTCATTGCCAGTAGCGAACCCTCATCCTCAGCATGATAAAGAAACATGAAGCTGGCTGGGCCCTACAGTACCTCGTTTACTTGAAATCCTTTTTTTTTCAACTACCTTCGTTACCCTCATTTGTATTATTATTACCTCGTATTATCTCAGATTATGGCTATAATTTTACTTATTGTTAATTAACCCTTAACTTATTGTTAATTAAATAGTGACATACTGGTATGTAACCTACTTCCACTCTGTTTTTCTCGAATAAATTTTTTTTAGCGCATAACGACGAATGTAAATGTATATTTAGAATGTTAGGAGATCAATTGTTATTGCAATATCACTATTAAGGGCTTATGTTGCACTTAGTGGATGTTGATCATCACTACAGTACAAAAAAACACGTTTTTAGTCAATAAATGTAATTGTGCCTAATCTAGCAGGTAAACCATACCCAAAAAATGAATTCAGAGACGTTTTTTGGGTCGCTGATTACGAATTCGAGCTCAAAATCCAGAAATTCAAAATGGCGAATCCAATATGGCGGACCAAAACCGGAGATTTTACTGGAATTACTAAAACATCGGAGTTGCTCAATATGTTGATTCTGTCATACTGAATTTCTAATAGAATTACGCTTTCGGCATTACCCGGAGCTAAAGGCGAGGACGTAGCGAGTATCTAGCTCCAAATTTTTATTTTGTATTTTTAACTTTATTATTTTTTTGCTTTTTTATTTTAATTGGAACTGCCATTTTTATTGTTCAATTCTGAACTGAGATTCGAATTCAACGACTCAAAAAACCCCTGCTTATGGAGTTTCATCTTCATCAAGCTACTTTGAGCATTTTGGTCCGTCATATTGGATCCGCTATCTTGAGTTTCCAAACTTTAAGTGCAGATTTGTAATCAGCGACCCCGAAAACCCCCGAGTACCAACTTTTGTTTGCATCAAAAAATTTTTCCATTTGTGGTCCACCATATTCGATCCGGCATCTTGAATTTTTAAATTTTGAGTGCAGATTACTAATCAGCGACCTCGAAAACCCCCAAGTACCAACTTTCGCTTCCATCAAACGATTTGTGCATTTATGATCCGCCATCTTGAATTTCCAAATTTTGAGTGCAGATTTGTAATCAGCGACCCCAAAAACCCCCGAGTACAAAGTTTTGAGCTGATTGCACGTAAGGAAAAATGTATGCTTCAAAGGGTTAAGGGCCGTCCATATGTAGGCACCTATGCCGACTGGATCACTAGCAAGAAGCACGTTAGCAACAAGATATCATGTGTTATTTTTGCGATGTTACCGAAGACGTTAGCAACGGGAGTTCGTCGTTGACAGCCGAACGACACAGTCGCATAATTGTAATTAACAAAATATAACAAACGGTCGTTAAAACCATGGAGTTTCAAAGATCATTTGTACGCCTACAAATTCAGAAGTGGGATTAACCGGTGGAGGCGTCGGTTAGCCTTGTGCTTTGACGAACTCAAATAGCTCGCTGAGCTGGGTGCCACGAGCTAAAGGTCAGAAAAGTCGCTCTAGCTGTGTGCTTCGACAAACATCGAAATTTTCGCTAAGCTGGGTGCCACGAAGTCGCTCTAGCTGTGTGCTTCGACAAACATAGAAATTTTCGGCGAGCTGTGTGCCGCGATCTAAAAGCCAGCAACGTCGCTCTAGCTGTGTGCTTCGACGAAACTCAGACTTTTCGGTGAGCTTTGAACGACGAGAAAAATCCGCGAAGTCAATATAGATTTGTACTTCGACGAATTCGCAAAACGGTGTCTGAGAATATCATACGAAGTGCCGTTACGCTTAAACAAACACGTCTGTCTGAAATGAACCCAATAGAACTATCAGCATTACAATTAAAGAATGTACTGCGGCCACGTGGCTTGCCAATCTGGGGCCAAAAGGCTGAATTAATTCAGCTATTAGATGTGGCAGATCCGACAGGCGGTTGGGTCTACGAGGCCCAACTAATCGGTATCGGTAACGAGCAAGAGGACAATGGAGGCGAACACGATAGGACTGACGAGAATAACAGCAATCAGGAGGCGCCACCAAACGACAACATCGTCCACCCGAATGGACAGGAAGTCCGAAGCAACGACGATGTCGTTCGGTCGCCAAATAATTGCGGAGACATCGCAGGACGATTGGCATATGTAATGCAACGAGAAAAGGAGCTGATGGAAAAAGAGATTCGCGTGTTAAGACGTGAGAACGCCATGTTGAGAGCGTCACCGGGACCGAGCACATCTTCGACAGGAACCCGTGTTTCACCTAGTACAAAGAGTGTGAGTGAGCTACTCAGCGAATATAAGGGATCAGGAGAAGATTTTGAACGATGGAGAACCCAAATAAATTTGCTTCGGTCTACGTACGAGTTCGATGAAAATTCAACTAAAATAATGATGGGCTCCAAGGTACGCGGGAATGCGTTCAATTGGTACCACTCTCGAGCCGAACATCTTCTAATGTCTTTCGAAGAAATAATGACGGAAATGGAAGCAATGTTCGACCAGCGACCAAGTAAGCTCGAGCTGAGAAGAACGTTTGAGGCTCGAGAATGGCGCCGCGGCGAAAACTTCAGTGACTATTGCGATGACAAATTAATCCTTGGCAATAAAGTTCCCATAGCACAAGAAGAAATAGTTGACTACGTCATCTATGGAATCCCGTACGATCACCTGAAAGATCAAGCACGAATGCAACCATTTCCTGCGACTCACGAGCTGCTAAATGCTTTCAGGAAAATCAAACACGAAACACCCCAGACAGATTTAAAACAAGATTCTGCATCAGCAAAGGACATGAGGTCCAAACCTCGACTCGAACCATCTCACGAATCGTCGACGTCAGCCGCGAGTAAAGAGCCAACAACACGAGGCGTCCTCAAGTGCTTAAATGCGAGGGAATCGGGCATATTGCAAGGGACTGCGGAATCTCGACGGCAAAACCCGTGAAAAATTTGCCGGCGCTTAAGATGCGGCCGACGCTCGGTACGATATTCAGCACCAACCACTAATACCCAGTGTTGGTCCTTTATACGGGCCAATGATTTGGCCATGATTCTGCCAGTGCTCATTTGAAACATGGCAAACCAACGAACACCCAACCTTGAGCCAAATATCGATTACCAACTGTCAACCAACTATCGGGTCTCAGTGTTGGCCCCGAACATGGGCCAATCGTTTGAACATGGGTTTGCCAGTCCCGAATTGAAGCTCGGCACACCATCGAAGAGCCAACGCTGGGCCGGTACTAATTAATGACCGTCCGCCAATTGTCGGGGCGAGCGCAGTCCCTGAGTCTGAGCCAATCGTTTGACCGTGGTTTTGGCAATGCTTATTTTTAGCATGGCAAACTGACGAATTGCCAATCCTGGCCCAACACTGGCTTTGAACGGTATAGTCCATACATATATACAAAAATGCTTATTTACGTATATTATTATTATATATTTTTTTATTATCGCTGCATGCAATTTCCTACGTCCTGTGATAATAAAAACTCATAATTACTGTTATCTGAAATTTACTTTATTAAAAATAAAATTGATTTATACTAAAGTTTTGTGGTGTATTAAAAAAATGCCGAGTTATTATGATAGTATTAAGGAGTGAGGTCTAGTTGGAACGTTAAAAAAAGGCCTATTTTCCGATTTTTTTCGGCCAAACGATAAAATAATTTATAACAAAAGTTCTTCCATTTAAAAGATATATATTTGATGTAAACATTATAATTTTTTTAAAGAAATATGTTTCAAAATAAGCCGATACGTATCAATAGCCGAGGACGCTGCAAAAAAAACAGGTTTTGCGGCAATCACTCTCACGCTGTGACGGATTATCTGAAACCAACAAAACAGGGGGAATCTTTAGTTGTTGATATAATGCTCCGGTTGAACGAAGGGTTTTGAAAAATTTCCATTTTTCACAAAATGGCGGACGTTGAAAGTCAAAAGCGGTGTTTTGACCAAATTTTCACTTACAAAAATTGAGTATAAAAAAAAATATTTGTCCAAAAAAAAATCCTTCGTTCATCCGGAGGAAAACTATGTATAGAAGAAGTGATATAAATTTCAACCCGATCGGTAAAGCCGTTCTCGAGTTACATTGATCACCGACTTCGAAAACATGGTTTTGAGAAAAACGAGTTTAAAGTTTTGAGTACGATTTGCATGCAGATAAAAATTTTTTTTGTAACTTACATAGAGTCGTCTATTCCTGGGCCATATAGTTCGCCTTCCTGCGCTTTATTAATTGCATCTGAAGCCATTTTCAGTTGCCGCCGAGCTACCCTCGCTCTCGAGTGTTTTCCAGGGATCGCCGGTTAGCTTTCTCGACTCGAATACAATCTTCGGCCTTGGCAAACGCGTGGGCGTGTGGTCCCAACTTGATCCCTATGGCATCAAAGACTGCTAGCAAACCATATGTACCCTCGTTAAAAGTGCAGGTAGCGATGTAAGCGGCTATGCTGACGGTAGTATAGCTGGCAGGTAATGTTTTCGGCATGATCTTCCAAACGATTTGGTTAAAATTTTCGTTGCTGTTCTGTGTGGAACCTCCAATGCACCTTTGCAACAATTCATCGTTTGTGAGACTTTCATAAATAGGTTTTATTGCATTGAAGACTTGCTTCGGCAACGCAGTGTAATCGTGTTTGAAAGACTTCAACTTCTTCTCGGCCTTTGCTTGTTGATATTTGCACCGTCGTTGATATTTGAAACGTCGAGTGTTAAAACGACGACAAAAATTAGAAGACTCTTTACAGCAGGTTAGGATCAGAGGCAACGAAACAAAAAGACAAGTTAGCGAATCTAATAATTCTTTCGATGAGCAATCATCGAGCACAGAAACTTGTGAATCCGATCGATTGTTGGCTAAGCATTGGGTTGTTTTGACAGCCCTACACTGGGCCAACACTAGCCCGAATATTGCGCCAACAATATGAAGCCGACCTTAGCCCTACTATGGGCCAGTGATTACGCCAGCCGTCAGCCAATGATCGTGATCTCTTTAGCCCAATGTTGGGCCAATACCCGGCCAACTGTTAGGATTTCTGGTAAGCCTACTATTGGCCAACCGTACATCCCAGCGTTGGGCCGAAGAGATCACTCCTACCGTGGCGCAACACTGAACCGGTAGTGCTGCCGTTCATCGGCCAATGGTAGAATAAGATTGGCGTGACGCTGGCTCGAGTTTGGGTCGGTTGCGTCGTTGTTCACGGGTCCAATGTTGGGCCAATACCCAGCCAACTGTTAGGATTTCCGGTAAGCCTACTATTGGCCAACCGTACATGCCACCGTTGGGCCAAAGAGATCACTGCTACCGTGGGGCAACACTAAGCCGGTAGTGCTGCCGTTCATCGGCCAATAGTAAAATGTGATTGGCGTGACGCTGGCTCGAGGTTGGGTCGGTTGCGTCGTTTTTCACAGGTATATTATTATTATTATTATATATTTTTTTGATTATCGCTGAATGCCATTTTCTACGTCCTGTGATAATAAAAACTCATAATAACTGATATCTGAAATTTACTTTATTAAAAATAAAATTGATTTATTCTAAAGTTTTGTGGTGTATTTAAAAAAGCCGAGTTATTATGATAGTATTAAGAAACGTCGAGTGTTAAAACGACGACAAAAATTAGGACTCTTTACAGCAGGTTAGGATCAGAGGCAACGAAACAAAAAGTCAAGTAGATAGTGAAACAAATTTGGAAAACATTCCACGAACAAGTGATTGTGCATAACGATGTTAGTGAATCTAATAATTCTTTCGATGAGTAATCATCGAGCACAGAAACTTGTGAATTTGATCGATTGTTGGCTAAGCGTTGGGTTGTTTTGACAGCCCTACACTCGACCAACACTAGCCCGATTATTGCGCCAACAATATGAAGCCAACCTTAGCCCTACTATGGGCCGGTGATCACGCCAACCGTCAGCCAATGATCGTGATCTCTTTAGCCCAATGTTGGGCCAATACCCGGCCAACTGTTAGGATTTCCGGTAAGCCTACTATTGGCCGACCGTACATCCCAGCGTTGGGCCGAAGAGATCACTCCTACCGTGGCGCAACACTAAGCCGGTAGTGCTGCCGTTCATCGGCCAATGGTAGAATGTGATTGGCGTGACGCTGGCTCGAGGTTGGGTCGGTTGCGTCGTTTTTCACGCGAAGAGATGGGTCGCCCCCATGGCAGCAGTACTTCCAGGAGCGAAAGACAAATCGCCTGTATTGACAACGATGCCGAACGAGAAGACTCGCCCGAGTTGCGGGCGAGTTAAAGAATCTATATGTCCGTTTCATTATGTTGTCCCTATTTATGTTTTGTAAATGCGTTTCGAGAGTTCTCCAGTTAGGCTGGCCGAGTTGTAAGTACCTATGTCGACTGGATCACTAGCAAGAAGCACGTTAGCAACAAAATATCATTTTTTATTTTTGCGATGTTACCGAAGACGTTAGCAACGGGAGTTTGTCACCGACAGCCGAACGACACAGTCGCATAATTGTAATTAAGAAAATATAACAAACGGTCGTTAAAACCATGGAGTTTCAAAGATCATTTGTACGCCTACAACATATTACGTCAACGATCCTTGCTTATTTTTGCCCCCCCCCCCCGAAACCATCATATCCTTCCTATCATCATAATCCTATCATCGTTACCATCATCGAACGACTAGACCACCCCCCCCCCCCCCCGTCCTATTTTAAAATTACGTTATTTATGGACGACCCCTTAGTCTTAATTTGATGTTTTAGTTTATATTTCTAAATTTGAATCAATTGTATCTGAATTTGATACAAAATTTTACCCCCTTTATTTAGATTATATAATTAGTTCCTTCGCTTGTGTGTGTAAATTTTGCCCCATAGCGTACTAGGGCATTAATACATTTTTATTCATTCTTTCATTCATTCTCTCTCTCTCCTCCCTCTCCATCTCCCTCTTTCTCTCCCTCTCTACTTCGCACTTTCTACAGTGAACGCGAAGTTTAAGTTCCAGATAAACGTTACCCACCAAGCGTTTGTGAAAAACCTTATCTTGACTTGCTTCTTTCAAATAATACTCGTTGCAATAACGCAGTCTGGCTCGGGTCGGTCTCGGTATGATCTCTATTAACTACCGCCGTGCTATGTATTTATCCGGTCAAGGTCACCTAATCTGCCGGCATCTTCAGATGAAAAACTAAAACCGTCTCCGTGTTCGCTCGAGGCATTAACTTTTCGTGCTCCCCATTCAAGGAGGTTGGAGCGTTAGCCACAATCCAAGGTTAAATTTAATTTAAAAAAATACATGTTATTGTTTAGACTATACTGAGTCTTTGCGAATTTTTTGAATTTTTTTTCACCACCAAACACCAGAGATGAAAAATAGTTTAAGATATGTAATTTAACGTGCGGTTGAATGGGCAAGACTTTCACACTAAAGATTATGTAATTTTTTTTGTTATTTAGCACCATGTCTAACAACGGATTAACTCAAACTGAACATTTGTAAACATTTAAGAAAAAAATCCTCATCTTGCCCATCGTAAACCATGAGCCAATAATCTCGTGACGTAAATATGAATGGGCATAATTATAAATTACTCAAAATTTCATTGTGAATTGTATAAAACATTCGTTGTCGTAGTTTTTTCATAATAATAATCAATAATGTCATACTTTTTCAAGTTTGTGATAACACAAAAGTTTTTCTACTTTACGTAAAAAAAATATTTAAATGCATAATTTTGCCGTTTAATTAAATATTTTTAAAAATTAGCACATACTGAATAAATCTGTACCTCGTATGCATTTTTTTGAGGTACATTGAAAAAAAATGACTAAACCGTCATTTGACCCAACTGAATCGCTCCAACCTCTTTACCAAAGACACTGGCGATTGGCTGTGCGCTCGAAAATGTGCGCGAAAAAGATGATGAAATAAAATTTGGAATACATGGGCGTGTGAGTTCGTGTGCGTGCGTGCGTGTGCGTGTGCGTTTGTGTGTGTGTGTGTGTGTGCGTCTGCGTGTGCGTGCGCGCGCGCGCGCGCGTGTGTGTGTGTGTGTGTAGGTTGCATTTCAACAGGCATAAGTCGTCATACCTGTTCATCATTCACTAGGCCCTTTGTTCATTGCCCTTCAACTACAAAATTGTTTGTTGTTGAAGGGTTTCGACTCCAGCATTGGAATCGACTACGAATTTCGATTAACGTTAAAAAATCCATGGGTCGGAAACTTTATAAATACTCGCTGAAGAGCTCGAATGCTCATTTCAAAGAGCAAACTTAATCCTATCAACATTAATTACAATCGAATCAAATACATTTCTTGGCCATCTTGGGGAAAAAACTCGACCACTGAGATGTTACAGATGGCACAGTGATGAATTAAATTATTCGAACATAAGGTATACTGACCCTGCTCGAATCATAATTTGTACCAAAACTTTCTGTTGGAAGATCTCCGTTTGCCATCGCATGAATAATCGCGTAAACTTTCGAACACGGTCGAATGAAATGTATCACATGGCCGACGACCAGCGGTGATGAAAGTAATCAAAATTTTGGTTTTCAACGCCACCGGCTTTCTTCGTATATTACTCTCGAGTCAAAAGACAGGGGTCATTGGGGCCTTCATTACGAACCCGAGCTCAGACGTTAATTAAGCGGGCCAAGCGGACGAAGCTGGCCCGTGAGACTCTTGCTTCTGCTTTTCTATTAGAGCCACATAGCCTGAGTAAAACCATCAGCAGCGCACAGAAGCATGGAGTGGTGTAGCCCACGTTCATGAAACTCAACCGTGCTCCCAGCCATGAAGTATAATATATGAGCCGATCGTGACTCGAGTTCAGAAACGGTTTATCCCACCCTGGAATGACGACCGATGTTTATTCCTGCATGGTCCACCGAGACGATAGGATTTCGGGTTCAGAAAAATGAATAATATCGAACTGCCTCACCTTGTGCAAATTAACTAAAACTCGGTTATTCCTTGCCATATGATGGTCTAATTGTCCTTAAGGGGTCACGTCACCACGGCCGTTCCGAAAGCAAGCAGAAATACTATATTTTTATTTCCACTACTACTGCGTAAAATTGATTTACATTTAGGCGGTCTATTCCTCATAACTTTATTTATAAGTAATCAAAATTGAATTCAATTTTATGGAAAATTATGATCCATACACCAACTCTTGTGAAGCGCCGCAGCTCTGCACGGATCGCCGGGCATCATTTTCACGGCCGCACCCATGGTGTGAAATCCAAAGCAAATAGCTAAAACCATGCATAGCAGTTTTCAATTTCCTCAGAAATTGTAAAATCGCATTGGATTCTAAATCAAATCCCGGTTTTCTCTCAGAATAACGAATGAAAAAGCAATGTTATTAAAGAACAGAGCAACAAAAAAATCCTATACCAGGTCGCAGAACATGTGTTTAGTCATTTTCGTACCTAATTTTGAGGCAATCGGGATATTAGTTTCCGCTGGACACCGTCGCTCGATTTGAAAAACATAGTTGCTAGGAAAGTGCAAAAGAAAACTACGACCTGCTCTATCAGCACGTCATTCGGCCGAATTACTGTTTTGCGAGCGATTTTCAGAATTTCGACATCAGCCGAGACTCAAAACTTTAAACTCAAAGAGAATAATGATGTTTTAAAAATTGCATGGTATCGTCACCTTAGTTAACGGGGTCATCCCATGTGACAGGTATTTTTTCGCTTTTTGGGATTTTTTTTATGAACCATTAAAATACACTATCTTTGAATTTTTACCACACATTTATTAACACTTTTACGGTCCCTCGGAAATTTATCAAACAAAAATAACAAGTTGAATCGACTTTACATCGTTCAGAAGACACTCATGTGTGAAACAAATTGGTTGACGGCTGCCATGATTCCGAAGGTTTTGCTCACCTGAAATAAAAAATCAAACGGCATTTTAATTAGTCGGCTTGGGGCTATCCCCGGAACTAGAGTAAAGTAAAAATATCGAAAATTGAATGTTTGGCATGGTTTTAAAAGTTAAGTTCCAAGTTTCGTAATTTTTTTCCAACTCTTTCAGCTTAAAAAAACTATAGCAGATATCAGAAATATTCTAGGCCGGGTGAGAACCATAGATGCTCTGACTATACCATAAAAATTTGAGCGAAATTCGTTCAACAGTTTTTGATATATCATGGAAGCCAATTTGAAAAATACCGTTTGCAGAAAAACGTTCAAGTACGAGTTAACCAAAGAAAATGTTGACTCACCATTAATCTGCTATTCCAGGTTCATTTAAAACGAACACATTTTTTTGCAATTCGTGCAAAAAAATCGATTTTTTGGACCTATCACATGGGATGACTACCTCAGCGTGAATAATAAAGTGAAAGGCGCAAAGAGCCCGGGAAAATTGTAGACAAATTCTGTTTGCATTTCATTGGTTCTGCGTCGTCGTATACCGTGGTACCGTAATTCTCTCCCTTCGCCCGTGATTATTCGGAAACATATATGGACAGTATGAACATGGAGAGTTGGGGCCATTGAGAAAGGTCACAAAAGCGCTGGAAGAGCGCGGCAGAATTTGATCGGCCTGAATGTAGATCCCAGGAAGCACACGGGTTGGTGAGGTGATGCCCGAGGTCAACGGCGCAGTTGAGTTTGCGCCGACGAGTAGCTTACGCGCGATTGAAAGCTCGCAGCGAAACGACTTGGGAAGTCTTGATATTATATGCATTATGTATGCGGGCCTATGGATCTTCTCGTCTTTGATGGTAGAGGTCATAGACTTTGGCACGCGATCAGTGATGTGTGGTGTTCGCACCGCGTGGAGGCACCCAGCAGTCTCTGTTGCCCATCCTACGACCCTTAGGGTTCTTCAAGCAACCTCCCGACTCGGCGTTAGTTCGTCTGGTTCCAGAACGTCATAATCCTTCCGAACACTCAGCGGTATGTTTTCCCGTCTAGTCCTTCGTGTTTCCCAGCTGAATGTTGACGCAAGTTGTCGTAGTAGATTATCACACGTTTCTTCGTCGACTGCACCCACTGTTATGGCGAAGTTTTTTTCATCGGGTTCGCACAGCATGCCGTGTATAGTGTCGCATTCAGATTCATCGTGAACGCAGCCTGAATTGTACAAATGCATTATTCATATGGCTACACAACGAACGAAAACAATACATGAACAGATTCACATACAGAAGCTTCCAAACCTAATGAATGGCATAAGAATCCGCCAAGGACGCACGTCGAGTTTGTTAACGTGCCAAGTGACTCGTTGATATGACGTCTCGGCAGCTCACCCCTGGGGCATATCAGAATAATTAATTTCACCTTAAACTACGAAACATGCGCGAAACTTTATACTGAATCGTTGAAACTTCAAAAAATCTTTATAGTTACGAACTGTATATGGAACAGGTCGATAATCGTAATTTTCACTCCTCAATTCTCTACCAGGATTTCGAAAATTTGCCAATTTTGTACGTGATATCCTATGTCTCTTTCTGCGTCTCCGTTTTTCGGCCTAGCGTTGACGTACCTCGCAATTCGGCATGACTGATGGACGAATTCTGACGATGATCCGGCGATCGGGCGGTCGGGCGATCGCGACTAGACGCTTCGAAATGCTATTCGATTATTCGTCCTTGATTCAATGTGCGCACGCATGGTTGCATATGTAAGCGCTATATTCTCCGTATTTCGCCAATTTATGTGCAAGGTAAAATTATGATCTCTCTGGCAATTATACCTTCGAATTTCGATGCTGCTTTATTTAGTGCATCCATGCGGTATGCTGAAAATTGCGTATGATATCGTAAATTCATAAATAACACGATTTTTTTGTTCCATGCGTAAAATATGTAGAGCGTAGATATGTAGCGTTTTAAAATTGTCCGACTGAAATACTAATAGAAGATATTGGTGTTAATTAACAGTAATTCGTAATTCGAGTATCCCCTATTGCAGCAGGATCCGCCCCATTTTTTAAGCTATCCGTTAGCTTTAAAACCACCTCTTCTGCGTCTAAATACTTGCTCTTATATTTCGTTTTTGATGTTTCGTTCTCACTTTACTGACAAACATTTATACATAAACCCTGATCATTTAACCGGGCACGTATGCATGTGCTTCCTGTCGGCACGTGATCTATGCAACCTGCTCTATTTTACTCTCTTATTTTCCCCTCCTCTCCCTTCTTTCCCTTTCTTTCATTCTACCTTGGCAAACTGAACGAGTTTCTATTGATAAGATTGAAAGGGAAGCTTTATTCTCGATTCGTGCCGTTCCGCATCTCCTCGTCGATACGTGGATCTACTCTCCTACGTTCATTTCGGGTATGCTCCCCATGCATCCATAGACTCATCTATATATATCCGCACCTTCATCGGAATCGAGTGCAGGTACTCCTCGGTGGAAAATCTAAGCGGTCGGAGCTTTCAAATAGTCGTTTTCAAGGCATACGCATATTGCTTATTATAAGAACTGCGATATTGATCTGAGCCGCCATATATGTACACATCGATGTGTAGTCATTTGTTGTTACCAGCGTGGTGGTTCAACGTTTGGGAGATCGGTGTTTCTCTTAAAAAGCTGTGGCATATCATTAGCACTCGAGACTCTCGATTCATCATTAGCATCGAGATTGACTTTAGACGACTCTAATCAAGACGACGAAACCGACTGCTCCTTAGCTCTCTCCTGAGTCACATCCCGACAAAGAGCAAGGGGTATATATGCATCTTCCAAACATACACGGAGAAACGCTGGAGAGTGCGGCGGCAGCACTTATTTGCATATAATTGATCGAAGAGGCTTTCATCTGACTTACTGTAACTACTGGCCTCGCCCAACTACTCATCCGTGTGCCGCTCCTTTGTCAACCAACTTCCATCGTTCGCCGCATATGCGGTATATATGTAGAGAGGGGTTAAGTTGTCTCTCGATTCTCTCCTTCCCGTTTCGAGCGATTCTTCTTGCCAATTTGCTCAAACCCCACCTGTTAGCTTAGCTCCGGATATTAATCAACGCGATAAACCGCTCGGCCCCTTCAAGAGGAGAATAAACGGGAGGTTTTTTGTTCGGAAGCTTCAATGACGACTTTGTGGCACCAACTGTGCTGTGCGATTCACAGCTCTAGCTTCAGGGTACGCCGCGTTGTTTGCCTCCCATTTTTTCCCTATTTTTTTCTGCTCGTTTTCTCCCGACTCCGCTTCAGCTTTGTCTCTTTTTCAATTGGAGTTCCGTTTTCAAACAGGCATTACTCTTTTCACTTCCGTCAAGCAGACTAGGCTCTCTAGCATCTCTCTTGATTTTTCCCTTCACTTCGTCGTGCGGCTTGTTGGTGGCCTCTCTTCATGAATAAATAAACCCGGGCAGGCCTTGAGGGCTTGATACCCGTGTCGCTGCTCGTGGATGTCAACAATTCCCCATACACCCCTTGCCTGAAATTCTTCAAAGGTTGTCGTGAAAACATCAAACGCGAAATCATATGGGTGCTTTCATCGACCGGGAAGATTATGGTTAGCGCGTCTTAACAGATCATAAAGGATAACCAAGTACACCGCAAAATATGCTTCGCGATAAAATATTGTGACTTCGTCTTTTCTGCGCTTTATCAATTGTACATTATTTGATGTCGAATGGCAAAAAAAAGGATGCGAGAAACAGAAGGAATTATTTACGGTACTTTGTAGTCAAAGCTATGCATGTAGTAGAGTGATGTACTACATATCGAGAAGCGAGAGAGAGATGACGCTTGAACTTATTCCGTTAGCGATGTACCATTGTTGCGCACAAGTCCGCACGAGTCGAGTTTTCTCTAGCTCATCAGCACGGTGGTAGTGAAATGGATGCATCCACGAAACTGCGTAACCAACAGCGCTCTCTCACTACTCTGTCGCGCACATCACCCTAAACATGAGTGTGCATAACCTCAGAGGTAGTTTCTCTTGTACCCTATACCCTTGGCCAAAAGTATTAAAGCACCCTCTAATTTTTCTATCCGGACAAAAAATCATCGGCGACAAAGGATCGTAAACCAATTTACCAAACGGCGTTTTGAAGAGGATAAAAGCAGCTTCATTTTGCTTTTTATTTTTGCGACTTTTTTTGTACCCGGTACGTCATTTTGAAAACGCCAATTTTTCACGCTTTTTGCACACTGCATAATCGCGTGCTGGACTTAGAGAAAATAGTAATCTCACCATTTAGTAATAATATCTTTGAAAAGGAAACCGTAAATTTTAGTTTCGTTTAAAAAATAAAAAATTGCGCTTATTTTTTCGCAGAGTAATTTAGTTTTTTCTTGAAAAAAAAAAAACGGCAGGTTTCCAATAAGCCGGCATCGTGCGGCGTAACTTGAAAACTATGAAATTTGGAATATTTAGTCTAGGAGTAAAACGTTGTATTTTGTTATTTTGGAGTCACTACATTTTTTTAGATTTTTTTTCCAAAATTTCTTCGTATCGATAGCTTCGGTTGATAGTTGACGACTTGTCTCATTAATTTATTGCCGGTACTTCGAAACACAGATGTTTTAATGAAAATATCAAGAGGAGAAAAGGCACATACACCCTTGGCCACAAGTATTAGGCAGCCCTACAATTACAACACAATTGCGTTGAACTAAAGGTAAGCTAAGATTTACCTGTTTTCATTTGCTAATCTCAGAGTGGAGTAGCCTTTTTCTCCGATTTTATTAGTGATATTCGATTCTGCCGAAGAGTGTTTGCTTTATCTCCCGATGATCTTCGATTTGACTGACTGTCAGTTTTCATTCGTTTAACTCCGAATAAGCTCAGAACGTCATTTGATTCGTACGATCTACAAATTAAGTTATGTATATTTTCTCCTCTTCATATTTTCATTAAAACATCTTTTTTTCAAAGTAACGGCAATAAATTAATGAGAAAAATCGTCAACTATTTTTTGTCCGGATAGAAAAATTACAAGGCGCTTTAAACTTTTGGCTAAGGGTGTTTATACGGCGAATTTTGGACGAAGAAATTTCTCTTGTTACCAAGTACTAGTCAAATATTTCACATAGATTGTGTCGAATTGTTTGTATTGCAAGCAAAAGTTATTTTACATTTTGTTCGCACGTAAGCTTCGAATTCAGGTAACCTTTGAAGGAATATAAATCAAACCAAACTCTCGTCCGCCTTGATTAGAAGGTGCAGAGACGGAATGTTGTATGTTCATCAAAACGTACGTGTGACGGAGATCCGATACGTGTGGCATCGTAACAACGTTGTATTACGTGCGGAAGGCTCAGTGAGGTTTATAGAATATCGATTTTTTCAAACCTTTAATTGCGTGCACGGTATTTTGTCGTTTCAGTCCGCAAAAGGGCTCGGAAAGAAAGAAGAGGTGTACAAAGTATCATGTTTTCCCCATAACTATGCATTGAATGAACAGGCAGAATAACATCCCGTTCGTCAATGATTCTTCACGAACATTGATGTTTAGCAAAATGCGATCGGTAAATTATCACAATAAATGTCTACTCGGAAGAGGAGCTGGTTTCAAAATTTGCCAACGAGGCTTTGTGAAAGGCGTATGAGTTATCATCACAAGGAGGATTAAGAATAACGGATTGAGCCACAATGGACTGGAGACGTGCGAAAATTCCTTCAAATATTCACAGTTCTCTGTAATGAAAGCATGTTTCATAAATGAGCGCTTAGCTTAGTACTGGGACGGCAGCAATGTCCGTAGGGTGTGTCTCTCTGCCGGTGTCAATTTACATGTGGCCGTTTTAACCTGGCTCTAGCGCCCTTTTGCACATTTCAATGCGTATATGGTATGGTAGTAAGCCTACCGTCGGCATAGCTAAGTGCTATCCACATATACTGGACCAAAAGAGAATGAGTTATTCCGCACGTTAAGGTTAGTTCAAAATAAGTTCCAAAATTAACTGACAAATAATCATGATATTAACATGTACGTAACTGGTAGAACATTTTCACGAGATATAAGTCAAGAAGTTTGACAAATTATGAAAGCATATGCACTCCAATTGTGAGGCCTTGGCCAGCCTCAACATGTTCGATTGCGTATTGAACTTTGCAGCTCTACCGTTCATCAAAGTCAACTGGCAAAACGAGTTCTCTGTAGCGAGGAAGCAGTAGGCCGCAGCTTAAAAACTAGTCGACAAATATATCGATCGGTGTGTAATCACCATTTCCCGGAAATGGGTACTTCGCAAAGTGAAAAAAAAAGGACAGGAAAACCCTACTCACAAGCGAAATTACAGGATTCCCCGTGCTTTCTGCGTTTTATGTTCTTTTTCGTTATTTCTTGAAATACAATTTTTAGCCACTCTTTGTTTCAACTTACCGGTTTCGTATAAATATTTGGCACTCTGTAAACAGCGACCCATCCACACACTAAGGTTGTGGCGCGCAGTCCGTTAACGACTTTTGCCTTGTCAAAAATTCCAGTCTTGGCGATTTGTTCAACGGTATAGGAGTTGATTGAACGATTTTTTTTATTTATTTATGAAATACACCTCAACTACTGCACAGAAGACTCCAATGAGGGTGAAGATTTTCTTGAAATCCTAGGCAAAAAAGCGGATATATGCGAGAAGTTGGATGAATAAAATTGCAAGTGGATTCGTTTTTTTTTTGTCAAGTTGAAGAGTGGCGTTAAGCGAATATGAAATGTTGCAAAGTGATACAATTAAGGAAAGGCATTTAGCCAGCTCTCTAAGGTTTTTGAGCACATGAACGACCAATTTTCATGCTTCACTTTATCCGTGTCGCAAATCGTGCAACCCGATATCCTCATGAATGCTGGCACGAGACCGTGGAAACGAGGAGCAGAGATGAATCGGCGGGAAAATGTCTCTCTCTCTCTCTGGTTTCGGTTCGAACGAAAGCAAGAGCATGTGCCCGAGGGCTTCAGCAACATCGGATATGTATGACATCGAGCTATCGATAGATTTCGGATTCGAGGGGGAAATTTATCGAATCGCCCGATCGTGCTTGATCGCTGAAATCCCTCGAGCCTCCGTTATACATCATAGCCCCACTTTCCACGTGTGCAAGAACTCCGCGCCAATACGTATCGCTTCTGAACTCTATAACTGCACCGCTAAAGAATCAACCGGTACGCCGCACCACAATGGAAAAAAACTTCATCGTGTATAGAATTGGAACCCTCTCTCATGCAGTTAAGTTGCTGTCAAAGCCAGCAATTTAAATCCCATGCAGAAACATTCGGGTGATTTTCAATCTCATCGCTCATGTCAGGAACTGGTAATAAACGCCCCGACCGTGAAAGTTTCACAATATTTCATTGCGACATTCATCTATAACCAATACAAATGGTTCCAAACGTCGCTGGTGACTGAGAATAAAAGTGCAGTGAAGTCTTAAATAATAATAAGGATCACATGGTCACAAGTGACAAATTATTGAGATTGTTGAAGTACAACGTTGTGGTAAGGTGTCTTTTCGTGCAATGTGTCTATAGGTTGTACGCTGACGCGCCATAAAATTCCCTGGTCACTTTGGGTTTGTTTGGATCGGCAGAAGGACGTCCGAGTCTTCTGGCTGCTTGCATACGGATATACATCGTTGGGTCTGGTACGAGAAGGGTATCTGGAAGAGCCACAAGAATTACGGTCACCAGCGAACACGTCTCGACCGTGGCAAAGTTACATATATATATATATATATATATATATATATATATATACGATAAACAGCGAAACCGCATCCTATCTTACGAAGGAGCAGCGTAGATCGGGAGATCGTATAAGCCTCGCAGGAGTATACTTCGCGCCACCGCAAAACGAACGACCAGGGCTGTGGCCTGGGAAAACCTCCACACATTCTTCTCCGCTATATGCACATATTGGCGGAATAGGGATGGCAGTAGTGGTGCCAGTCGCTGTAGTAGGCGCAGTGTGCGTGCTAGGGGGACATCAACTCTCACTGGGTGAGTTATGGCTCGGTACTTTGACACCGTCGAAGTACCGACTTGGCAAAGGGCACAAGGGTAAGAGAAGTAGAGAGAGAGAGAGAGAGAGAGAGAGAGAGACCTCTGTCGATCCTTGGTGGGCCTTGCGCTTTGTCGAAATGCTTCTCTCGCCTCGCCAACGTCAATCTTACACACTCGACACGTAGAAATATATCTCGACACTCAAAAGGTATGCGATGCGGTTCTTTTTTCCTAACAATATCGCAATATCTCCCGCGAATCTGCCGCGAGGGTTAATAAATCTAACGGTACTATAAGTTCCCTTCGACGAACGCTATACACGGAAAAGTTTGCGGTTAAGAATCTTTTTCTACTTCAGAAGATACAACCCGAAGCTGTCTCCCATAAGGTGTGTCGTGTAAGTTCGCGGCAAAAGTGGCTGGCAAATATATGGAGAGACACGAAAGCTGATAGAATGTGCTGCTGATATTTGTGCGAGTATACGTGTGTTTATGTGGGTATGTGTATGAGTGTCGATGTCAGGGCGGAGAAATGAAAGAAGCAGGGGAGGATCGAGGGGTCGCGAGGTAGGGGAGAAAACGAGACCGTGTGTCGGTGTGATTTATATTCATAACTTTAATGCGAAGCAACGTGCAGTCACGTCGTCGAGGCCGACGTTCCTCTTACTCTTCTCTCTCACCTTTGGGTACACATATACACACCCCTACGCACACCTTCGCGGGCTTCTTCCTCCATCAGCCTTGCAAAAAGCCGGTTGCCCTATCCTTTGCCTTCTCTCAGTTTCGACCGAATTTTCCGACCCTCCACTTTTCACCCCGCTCGCCCCAACCTTTCTCGTTGGGTATCCGTACTTGTAATTTATGTATTTCACACCTTGTTGCCCTTCATCCCGGCGTAACCGGAGTCTAGGTGTTTTACGATATATCTGGAAAACTTGGATGGAAATCTAAATATGGCGAGCATTTGAAAATTCAGTGTTTATATACACATAAATATTAGAAATAAATCCGAAACGATAATCGACGCTCCGTTATCGCAGAATCTTTAGCAAGCAAATTTGTTCATCAAACTAGTTGCACGTAGTATATTGTATCTTTGACTATGATTGTTCCAAGATAATATTAATCCCGAACCATCTCTCACGATATTTTAACGTCACCAGTTACTGATGCAGTTTGGTATTAGTTGGTTTGCCTTTTCAAGCTTTCAGAACCCATTGTCCGAGTTAAGCGCCACACAACTGTGCCGCCACGTACTACTTTTTTCCATCCCTTTCACTCCCGTCTCATTGCCATTTCTCTCTCGAACCTCCTTCGCCCCTTTCTTTCCTATTTACCCGTCTTTGCGGTCGACGTCTCAACGCTGTGGCGTACCGCGCGGCGCATGCCACGCTCCAATGCAAATAAACCGGATGAACTTGGGCGAACTTCTATACACTGTGAAAGAAGAGCACAGGGTGCCGAGGGGGAGAAAAAGATGGTCGAATTCCCCCTTTAAGCTTACAAACTCAGTCTAACTCTCCGTCAAACTATCGAATTGATTTTAATATCAACTTTGTTCCCGCTACCTCGAATACTATAGCCACATGGCTGGTATACTTCGAACGAGGTTGCACTTGGTCGCGCCACGCTTGGTAGAGAAAACAAAAATCCAGAATTTTCTTGGTATCACATGATTCTTTATTTCTCGCTCCATCTCACTCTATCTAGTTATTCGCGGCATGAATAATTTTTTGAATACTTGATGCAGTTCCGAAGTAACGGAAACTCCATAGATGTTATTAAGAAGTTTTCTCACTTTAGGCGCAAAAAAAGGCTATTTTCATGCATTTTTTTGATAGGTTCATATTATAGATATTGAAATAAAAGTTGTTACACTTAATAAATACACTTTCGAAATACATTCAGAAAAAAAATGATAACCTAAACAAACTTTAAACGCGCTTTTCTCGAAACAACGTTTTTCGACGGCTTGTTGATAAAATCTTCGAAACTACTGAACCGATCGCAACCGAAACTACTGGCCGATGAAATTTTAACCAAATATTCTTTACAACTACAGCTATACCAATTTTTTTTATATTTTGTTATTTACTATTTTTTGCCAAAAACGGTGAAAAACACGTTTTTTGTTGTTTTTTTTTTCGAAAAATGTCCGCCATTTACATGCTGAATCTAAAAGCGGATGATTTTTTGTTTCGGATGATCCATCTCCGAGATTTTATCAACAGCGCAGACCTACATTTTTTAGGACATTTTTTATCTACCATTTTCGTCTATAAATAGTGAATTAAATAATTTTTTTTCAAAGTATTTCGAAAGTGTACTTATTAAGTATAACAACTTCTATATCAATATCTATAAATAAACCTATCAACAAAAATTCATGAAAATAGCGTTTTTAGCGTCTAAAGTGAAAAGACCCCTTAAATGGAACACGAGATTCGGTGGAATAATTTGTGGCATCCGGGTCTGAATGTTTTCTTTTGTTCAAGTAGAGTTTGCTCGAATAAGATGAAATAGATTTTCCTTAGTGCATATATTGACGCGTAAATAGTAGAGATTGACTAATAATGACGACATCATCGTCCAGAATCTTCCGATGCGTTGAGCGGCGAGTAAGCTGCAAGCTTCGAAAAGCAACAGATTAGTCGTGTCTCACGAATCTCAGACACGCCCGAATGAATTCGACCGGCTCGGTGGCCGGGTGGCGATGGTGGAAACACAAGTTTTGATTAGTTGCCCGAGAAATTGACGAGAAAGCGGTTTCGAGGTGCGCCGTTGGTTGCCGCCCGGGGAATAGTTAATTCCCGAGTGAGCCGCGGTCGTCACGCGAAATTCGCTTACTTTCCGCTTTTGCAAAGTGGAGCCAAAACCACCGTAGAACCATCCTCTCCATTCGCGACTCGCTCACCCCCGGAGGAGCTCCGAACATTCTCAGCAATGTATGGTACGAAAGAGAGGTAGAAAGACGGAGAAAGTGAGAGAGCGAAAGAGAAAGGAAGAGCTCAAGCGATGGCAATTAGGAAGATTGCGGTCTCCCCCGAATGAATGAGTAAAATAACAATTATTGTTACACGAGAAAGCAATGAAAATCTTTAGCGTGGTAAGCGAGACCATGCTATCGTTTTATTTCTCATTAGTCCCTGGTACGGGACAAAAAAGGCCGAAAGGTAGTGTCGTTACGGTGGATTATTCAAGCAGAGGAACAACTTTTTCCCAGACCTTCAGAAAACCATTCGACATACCTATAGACAAAAGTATCAAACTCTTTTCAAACATGCTACTTAATTGCCACCATCGATTACGACCGTGACAACCAATGTAGATCCCAGTTTCCGATACCAAAAAGAACCGAACAAGATATCAATGGACTATCAACGAGATACAACCTAGTGACCGGCGTTATTTTACTTGGGCCTGCAGTTGCCCTAAATAGGGTCCGAAATGGGAATGAGCGCAGCGAAGGTAGATGAAAGCTATAACATAATCGTTTTCAAGTGTAAGCAATCTTTACATCCTAGCAGTACAGTTCTATCTTGCTCAGCAAACATATAATGCCAAGGGTGATACGTTTAGTGCTCCAGGTACATCGGAAATTCGCACATCCGTTTCTTGACCTATCATAGGTAACCCAAACACGGATAATAATGTGACATCAATATTTTAAGAACTTAAGCTCTTTGAGAACCTTTGAGAATTCGTGCAGTCTATCCACGTCCTCTAGTAAAGTGGGTAATAACAAAAAAGGTAAAATGCAGCATAGCTAAAGGGAATAATGAAAGCTGAAAGTCACGTGTGACACTTCTCGTGAAAAGGAGGCGCCAGAAAGTATGCAGGGCCTTGGGTATGATATGATGCCTGTCACCGAAACGTCACCGGGTATGTTGCGGCAGGTGGTCGCGTTAGAGAGTAGCAGTTTTGATGCCGAGGGATAGACAAACGGGCAGGAAAGAGGAGTCGTGTGATGCTGAGACGCTTCTGCGAGAATGTTGACAGGCCCGGTGTCATACGAAGACGCGGCGAGAAGGAGAAGAAAGTGCCAGCGCGTTATCCGGCGTTGGCGCTTGCGATCTCACCCCTTTTCTCTACCATTTTCCTCCTCAAGCGCTTTTGGCTCTACTACATAGGCTGATAGAGCGTACGGGTACTAGCGGGAAGTAGGAGTCGGTGGTGTTGGTATACAAAGGGAGAGAAAAAGGGACAGAGAAATATTGAGGGCGAAGAGGGCGAGAGAGAGAAAGAGAGGGGGTGGAATTAGAGGGGTAGAGAGTACGTGTCTCACGGCGCAGCGTTCTCGACGGTTCCGACGAAGCTCTGTGTCCTATACATAGCTCTCACGTAACTTTCCCAAGACAAATTGCTGTTGCAAACTATTTAAACTTCATTTAAATATCAAATTATGTGAGGACCGGGAGTGGTGTCGCCGGTGAAGCAGCCACTCACAAACCATCTTTCCTATCTGAGCGTATCTACCTTCTCCTCCCGCCCTTCTTGCACATCTATAAAATTCGCCAGGCTGTATGCATATACAAATTCATGAACGAGTACTTTAGTCTACAACGATTTTCGAGCCTCAAAATTACCGCAAAGAACCGTTCACTCTCCTCAAGCATCAAAGCCTCGTTTGCTATGAACAGTTTCTTTCTAAGCTACATTTTACAGATTAGATACATTATTTACGAAGGATTCGTTGTAAATAGATAACAGGCCAGGCTGTGCGGTACTGTCTAGGATTGTCTGTTGAAATCTATCTTAGGGGTAGTTAATGTCGCGATGGTCTTTTTCCCGACGTACCGTTCGCGAGAGCAGTGTCTCTTTTGCCCTCTTTCTCTCTATCTCTCACACCCCGTCGCTTTCTCCACCGTTGAATCACTGAAAAGCCAAGTAATGAGTGCCGCGATAAAGCGCGTCCGAGATACGTAGCGGGGATGTAACCAGGGGTGGAAACAGGGGCTGCAGCATTTGAGAGTCGTAACACGCGCCACTAACTCGATGTATTCAAATCACAGCGTAGCCGCATCAGTACTAGCGAGGAAGAGAAATAGTTTTAGCCCAGTCTCTCTTCATGCCCACTCCTCCCGCCCCCCTCTCTCTCTCTGTCCATTCCATTCGCTCGCATCCCTATTCTTGCATTCTACCAATACCACACCCTTTTTATCCACGCGTACCTATAGTCCACGTCGCCTTATTTTTATTCACGCAGCATTTTGTATGGAATGATTTTTTCGGGTGATTGCTCTCTGAAATTATGCTTCGCGCCGAACAATCTGTATTCTTACTAAAATTGCTATCGATCGATGAAAATGTGAAGATAATGTAAAACCTCGTAAACGTTTCTCATCATTCTACACTCCGACATATGTCTAATATCTGTGAACCCTGAGGAATACAAATATTGATTGCCACAGAACCAAAGTCCAAATAAATTGCGGAAATACTCGAGACGGTTAATCACAAAAATCGTTTAGCGAAACTTTTTTCTATAGGAAACACATGTCGAAACATACTCGTGGACAAACCGATGGTCTCCAATATTCGGAGGTGAAAACTTTGGTATACGGTAGGTACGGTGATGTTACGTAGACCAAGTTCGCTAAATCCTGTATCGAGCCAGAGTTTGCGGTCGGACTGTGGCCGTGCGAAAGTCGGAAGTTGTAAACTGGTGCGCGAGTTGACTATAGACTATTTACCATAGAGAGAAGACAGCGAACGTAGTGCAATATTATAGGTTTTTTTTTTGGATAAAGACCGGACGATCTTGTTCTGAGATGCCGCAGTGTTAATTTAAAGATAAGAGAGGTATTACGAGGGAAAGAAGAAGAGAGGGAGGGGCCACAAATAGAACGCAAACGAACGAGAAAAAGAAAAGATGGGTTAGAAGTTTGCCACAGTAGAGAAAGACAGAAAATTCAACGTATCTTCATTCTTTCACTAACGCCGAAGAGTTTTACGCAAGGACCAAAAACTTTTCGTAACTTTGCTCGAGATTAGACTTCTTCCTGGGGAAAGGTGCAGTCTGCTCTTTATTTGCAAATACTCACGATTTGCTTCTCCTTTTCCCTCTACCTCTCTTTCTCTTTACACTCTCAGTTTCTTTCTTAACCTGCTAACTTTTTACGCACCCTATTCTACTTCTCCCTTTCCCTAAAGCTATTTACACTCTGCGTTTCTTGGGTTTTTGTGCTCGATGCTTTTGTCAAGTGCGATGATAAATCACAGAGTGCACATACAAGTGGTTTATTAGCAACAAAATTGTCGGAATTTCCATGTTCTTCCCTGAACCTTAAGGTGTCGTCCTAACAGCGTGTTGTCGTTGAATAGGACTAAAATTACAGCGGCAGAGCTCGGGAAGAAAATGAAGAAGACAGTGTGAAACAATTGATGCAAATAACAAACGGAAATCCATCGGTAGGAGAGGCACCGAAATAAAAGGAAGAGAGGACATTTGCATGCAGGTAGATCGATATTGCGAGGAAACAAATTCTTCTGAAAGCGCTTCGCCCTCAGGCGCTCCTTCTCTCCTCATATCGAAGCGAACGAGAAAAAGAGAGCGAGATAGAGGGCAACAATGTAGTATCGCGACCTAGGAATCCGCTGAGGGGGGAGGTAGTTGCGGACTTTTACCCTAGCTTCGTCGATCTTCAGCAACCCCTTCTATCTCGCCTCGTCCTGAAATTCGTGGGGCTGCACCCACGCCAAGCAGATTTGCATGCGAGATTGTGCCAAAGACGCGCATTCTTCCGCACTGTACCTTGATCGCTTCAACTTCCTCCCTATCTTTCGAATCAGCTCGACTACTCCCTCTCACTTATCTTCTTTCTCTCCTCTTGTTCTTTCTTTCTTCACCTATTCTTTTTCTTTCACTTGGCTATTCTCTCTCAACGAGGCAGAAAAGCTTTTATATACGTACTCGCCTGTATTACACCTCTTTGAAAACTTGACATTCGTTTCCTGGCCGGAAAATTGGTATTGGTGCAGAACACCAGCGAATGACGCCCTTGCCCGTTTTCACTGAGGATCCTTGCATTTACTCAAAAAATAAAAAAATTAACTGGTAGTTTGGGAGATCTGTTTTGCACACTTCACTAGCTCGTACAATTATTGCGCCATTGAAGTACGCGAAATCGATGTAAAAATTGGAACTCCCTGGGAGGCAGGTGGAACATTTTTTCCATTCGGTAAAGAGAAAAATAAATTAAATCAGAAGTGGGCTCGTACAGGAATTGGCAGATACAGTGTTCTTGAAAATGATTCAAATCTACATAATTCATGAGTCCCGAATGTATGATATTGCATTGATCCTTCACATTACACTAACAGGCCCAAATATTCCGCACCGCTTCAGTAGATCTCGAAAGTTTGATATTTTCTAAGTAAAATATATTTAAAACCTTTTTTCAATCATAGATTCCCGTGTACGGGGTCTTCCCCTTTATTACATTCCCCACCATATTCCACTTTACATCTCCACCTTGCGGCCGCAGCCGACTTCCCCCTCTGTATCGCATTCACCATGACATTTCTGCCATGGCGACGTACGCAAATTACGTAACACAATTCGGAGGGGGGGGGGGGTCCGCCTAGGTGTTACGGTCTACGTAGGTGGGAAGGTGGGGGGGGGGACGTTTGCGTTACGTCACGATTTTACAACTGCCAGAAATAGCAAAATTTCGGCATGTTCAAGTTTTTAATTTAAATCTCGCGCACAATTTTACCGCGGAAAGTTTACAGCTTTCCATACGAAATGTCAGTTAAAGGTGGAAGTCACTGTGCAAGAACTTGCACAGGTAACTTTCCCACTTTCCGCAAGCAAAATTTGAAGAAAAAAAAATTGTTGCTTTTTATAATTCTTGAAAGTACATATACTCAAAAATATGTTGGCAACATTTATATGGACAAGTCCGAAAATTGACGGAGTTACAGTCACTTTGTAGCATCGTTCACAATAGATGAAGTGCAGGCCCTTATTATTTTGTGAAATATAATGAAAATGAAGAACCGTCATATCGCCCGCGACTAGATACTTTAATGTAAGCATCGATATTCTAGAAAAAACATAACTTTTCATCAAGAAAAACGATACGAAAAGTATGAACGCATTTTTCTTCAAACTACTTTTTCGTCCTTGTCCCAGCAAATACTCGAAAACTTATCAAACGATTTTCAATTTTTTTTTACATTTTAGTAATCGCAGTGTCTAAGCTTGTGCGTAGCTGATATTTTAAATTTTGATAATTACTATCTTTAACGACTGCGTGAATACAAAAAAGGGCCTTGAAAATAGAAAAAAATGTCCAAACTGTCGGCATTTTGTAAAAAAAAAAAACAAAAATAAAAAAACGGCTGTGCATAAAGATAGCTACATTTGTATAGATACCGATAAATTGTTGACTTTTTCTTTACAGATAACCTATCATACAGATATTGATAGGACAATGAAGACATTTTTTTTCGTCGTCAAATCAAGGCATATATCTCGGATAATTTTAAAGATTATTTTTCATAAGAATTGGTATAAAACTAGATGAATATATACTTCATAAAATGAGTAGCAACCCGATCCATTCATAAGTTGTTATGTCTATGAAAAAAAAATCGCAATTATTGACGACAAAGTACCCGTTACGTAACGGAATAGAGGGGGGGGGGCAGGCGTTACCCGACCACGAAATTTATTCTTCGTGGGGCAGTCAACATTTTCGAGCGATATTTATATTCCGTTTTTTATTTAAATAAGTTTTTCTTGACTGTCATTTGGTTAGAGAAGTTATGTTGATCAGCAAGGCCAAAATCTGCAACAATGTTATTTGTTAACAGAGAATTTTCACGTTAATTGCTATCATATGATGGTTTTTTTTTCATTTGAACACACGTCCAACGATTAGTGCGAGATTAGCTCTTCTATTTCTGCTCGTCCGGCTTCTCTCTGTCTCTCGCCGTCCTCCTCTTTCCCTCTCGCTCTTCTGTGCATACATCCCGACGCCTCTCAAGCGTGGTCCTCGTATAACACACGTTAATCCGACGTAACATCAGGCCTGTGCTGGTAGTTTACCCCTTCGGAAGCTCCGGACCGGATTAGATTTGATTACCACGTTGAGAACTGTGTTTCGATCAGTCACCACTCTCCGTATCTATCGCATATCCCTTCGGAATTACACTGTGCTCGCGCGATGCGTTTCGTGTCTGGTACATATCAATCGCGCTCTGCTACGAGACACAATATGCTCGTACATACGCAGCATTTTTTTCTGCAGTATTATAAAACTCGGTATCCATTGAAAAGAAATCCAGGTATTCTGAATAAATTGAATGATTCGACATTACTACGGTTCAAAGTGCCGACAACTAGGGCTTAACGGGTTACACCTAGTTCGCGGCAGGAAAAGAGAGGTGTTTTCGTGATTTTTTCTGGGAAATGGGTGCAGGTTTTTAACTTTTTTCATAGTGAAGGGTATAATGTGAAGTATCTTTGACAATTTTTTTATTGGAAAATATTTATAAACGACGGAGATACAGTACATAGCACAGACCGCTGGGCAAAAAGGTCCTTCGCGGTGACCACTCCTGTTCGGGAAAAAATCATGTGAAATAAAAAAAACCAAATGAATTTCGTTTTTGTACCGTATTATCTAGTCTTTAATCGAAGGATTAAATAAATAATTATTTTTAGAAAATAGTCGCCGATCGAAATTGATCGTCGAAATTTCGGTGAAAAAACACTCTATTTTCCTTGATATTAAAACAGTATGCTTTGAAAAAAAAATCCTTCCATTAAGGACTGCCTTTTGATATAGAAAAAATATCTGTGAAATTTGAAGCACATCGGTTTAGTTATTGTTGAGATATTTTAGTCGCCGATTCTGAAAAAGTCATTGCGAGAAAAACGCGTTTAAAGTCTTACGTAAGGTATATACGTAGACAAAATATAATTTATTACCTCTAAATGGAATCATCGATGCCCGGACCTTACAGCAAATCTTCTGCAGAGGTTGCAGGCTCCAAAATTCCAATTTGGTGCTGCCAACTAGGTGTAACCCCTTAAATGTTTAGGGTTTTATCTTCAGAGTAAGATTTCTGAATATCGTGAAATATTCTGATACAGTAACAATCTATTATGCGATAATAATGTATGCCTCGTGATTGTTGGCCACTCGCCTTGATTTTCGGATCGTTCAACAACGTAATCCAACAAATAATGAGACGAGCAGTCCGCCTGATTACAAAGCATCGAGATGAATGCTACGTGATCGAAACATTCATTTTTGCGTTTCAATTCCAATAGGACTACTCCATTTACCGGACTTTTTGCAAATTTTGTTAAATGTGTTCTAAATACGACGAAAAAAAAACTTCATCTACAAATATGTCCGGTTCCATTTGGCCTACTTTTGGTATATGAGCACAATGAATAAATACATAACCGAACAAAATGCTGCTTTTTATAGCAAACATATACAGTCCCCTTGAAAGCTTACTGCGCAATGCTTCGTCGCTCGATATCAAGATATGGCTCATGGTATGGCCGGATATTCAGATTTATTCGCTTTAGCCTCGAACAACGGAGATATAGACCGGCTTCGATGGCTCAGGCTGCGTATAGGCATCTTGGAATCGGTATCTTCGAAGCGCAAGTGGTGCTGTCGCTTCTGAGAGTTCCAGTCGCTCTCCCGCCACCGGCAAAAACAAAGTATCGGAATCTGAGATGGCAAGGGTGGCACGGCTGCAGATGCCACGAGCATTACAACCCCTCGAAATTCGCCCGCTCCCAACTCCGCGTCTCTCTTCTCCATCGCTCGCCATCTCATTTCGTGGAACGAAAACGTCCGTTTGGTGAAAGCTCAGATACAAACAAAGTGCCCGTGTACTCGCCTTCGGTCCTTCCGTTACACTTTTTATGTATATTTGTTATATATATATTTTATTTTTTGAGAAGCGATTTTTCAAACGTTTGACTCAGCAATGCACGTGATACTTCGTTCGTATGTAGACAAGATGGAGCTTTCGGGTATTGACTTCCGATTTTAATGTGGCGAAACTTCATCAATGGACGGACAATATGGCATAAGTCCGGAAGTACTTCGGTCTAAAGTTTATTTCCATTTCAGTAGTAATCCTCGCTACTAGTTTTTTATTATAAAAAAATAACATCATGCTTTTTAGCATCAGAGATTTGTTTCTAGGATGGAAGGGATTATGCGAAAACGATACATGACTGCGTTTTTTTTTAAATTAGAACATTCATGCTCCATCATTCGAACATTTTGCTAATCTCCATGCCCAAATTATGAGGTGATGAAATACGGTACATAATATTTTAGTGGATTGAGATATTTACATGTGTTTTCGAGATATCGCGTTTACCAGTCTAATTGCAATTAGCTTTTAACACTCGCTTCAATATATAAACGGTACAGCCAACGAACTTATGCGAGAGAGTTATGCACACTGTCTGCAATTCAAATACAGAGACTTTAGCAATACGTGCTTGCAACCAACACGCAGCGAGCGCCGTTCAAGGTTTACGGTGATTATTTTATCGTTCAAACAGCATTGGTTATACCTGACATGGTTATGGATTGAAAACACGCACACCGCATAGAAAACCGGAAGTTTGTAATTATATATGAATCTGCATGTTGATATTAAATAGCAGGTGTTAACCTTCCGTAGGTCAAATAAGGTTTAAACAAATTCGCTTTATATCGAGTATGCTTCTGAGCCGTCGATTTTATCATATTTGTGCTACGTGCTTCTAGACCTGGAGTACATAGTCACTCAATAACTATATCGCAAGTTATTCAGTGACCATGTACTCCAGTCACCAAGTGGGTAGCATACCCACTTGGACAAGAAAGTCTACTCATTGACGATAACTGACTGACAATCTACTTGCTGACGCCATTCAAAAGCAAATCTCGCATACTCTCAGTTCCCCTATCGCTATAGGAGGATGACTATCAGGCGCAGTTAACATCCTGACTCATTAAGAATAATTCAAGCTTTTTTCTCAGTTGTAGCCGGCCGCTATATTTGCACGTATATAATTTTCAATTTATAATCACGCATCGGTGCTGTCGATAACCGTAACGCTTCTCGATGCTTAGAACAATAAATAAATCAAGAAAAAACACACGCGTACCCTGTATTCGGGGCGTTCCATAGTGGATATTGTAGATCTCGAATTTAATAAACAGCTATCAGAATTGGGGTGGTACGAAATATACACGGTAGTGTAACAAAGCTAAACGTTTTCGGGGAAGCGAAACGGCGTGAAACTTGTGCGATAAACTTAACGATAACATTTTTTAATTTCGTCAAAATGTAATTAGACACCAACTGATGCTCAGCCCAGGCTTAATTATTAACGCGCTTCATTTGCTCAGTGACTTGCACACGTACAAGAACGTAAAAACGGCTGGCAGGAAAAAAGACAAAGATAGAAGGCCTGATGGCGAAATCATTGAACGAAATAGAGAGAGAGAAAGAGGAGGGGGGAGAACGCAAAGGGAGAAGGATGTGGAATACCGGTTACGAGATATTCGATGGTCTCTCCCTCATCCAGGCATGAAGACTCTTCTCCCACGGGAGTAATACGTCCTCGTTTTTAGACATCCTTTTTCACCCTCTTCGTGCATCCTCCATTGCCAAAAAGAAAAGAAAAAAAGTTTTTCAGAATCGCTTCCGTACTTTTAAAACACGGCCAACATCGAAAGGCTCTCACTGCACGCGTCTTCAGAAAAACTTAAAGGGTCGTGTCTCTCTTACTCCTTTGCCATATTTCTCTCTCTTTCTCTCTCTCCCTTCCTCTTTCCCTCTGTCTCTGTATCTCCCTTTCTATTGCGCACACATACGCCATCCTAGTTTCACACAAACACACTCGCACACTTTTTTAAATTCATTTCTTTCTACACTTTCCTCACCTATAGCACACTGCGATTGTCAGGAGAGCGCAAGTCCGAATGCTTGCTGTTTTCACGGCTAACACCTACCAAGCAGCGCAGGGTAATGTTTATATATCTATACGGATGACGGCGCTGCGACGTCGCTTCGTATTTCCTACTTTGCGAATTTAACTTGGTACAAATACCGATCGCTACTTCGATACGAACATAAGGGCGTTATTCGTACTGCTTTACGTATCGCATTCTGGGCATTCCGCCGGTTAGCTGAACGAGAACTACAGATTCACACACACATACACACACACGCGCGCGCGCGCGCGCGCGCGCGCACACACACACACACACACACACACACACATATATATACACAGTATTAGTATTACCAGACAGTGCTATAGCAAAGTTGTTGAAGATGCAGAGCAAGGGCAAGGAGAACGAACTAACCGGGAAGAGGCTTCCGTTCTCCTTCGGAATGTCCTGCTTTAGTTCGGAAATGTCGGTCTCGACCTCGCATTCGAGTGTGAAATTCCATTCGCACGATCACCTTGCCAACCATGGCACGTTGGTTATAGTCTTAGAGAGTCTCACTGCTTCACCCAGTAGACTGAATTCCACCAGACGCTAGTATTCCCCCTCCCCCTTAAACCCCTTCCTCTTCATTCGCGTTCCGTCGTCCCTACGATAGAGGGATTTCAGTTTCGTAAGTAAGACACGCGGAGAACGGGGCAATCGGCGACGTCTCGAGACCAAAATTTTACAGAAATACCATGAGCGGTCGCTGCTCGTTCATCTACAATGCTGACTCTCTGTAACCCTTCTCAATCTTCGTATCCATGTAAGTTAAACTCTAGTGGCCCCTAAAATTACGGAACTAAATCCAAGAGTCGAGTATTACTAAAACTAATATAAAAAGTACATATTTAATTCCAAATAGGTACAATCCGTTCATAAGTGTAGCGTGAATATTGGAGGTTTGGGATATGACGAACAATCAAGTATCGTCTGTTTGCCGGCAGGGGCGAGAAAAGGGGTTTGTTGGTTTGTACGTTTATGCTAAAAACGGCCTTAAGGGGTCTGGTGAAATTAGATTCATTGGCCGCTTTTAGGTGCAAGGCCGCGGCCTTATACCCCAAATAGGTACTTTGTTTAGCTGGGTTTCGACTGAACAAAAATCATTGAGGGGCTGAGGTAACTGTTTGATACGGAAGAGCTGATAATACTACTAGCTGATAATACTGCACTACACTCTTTCACTGAGCATCGTTCGGTTTTTGGGGTAAAACATTTCCCGGAGATCTTACGTGCATTGGTTTCGTTTCAGAATGTCTTCGCCACACAAATATAGTCTGCGTACAATAACGATGGCAAATATGAAACCCAATGAACACGAATGCCATAATAACGCAATCCTCTCGTCAGTCTATAACAATGGCAAGCGCTGGTGAGTAGGTAATAGTATTTGGTTAAAAGCATTTTTTGCAATGCTTTTCACCAAAAGGGGGAGTAGAGATTCCGAGAATATGGTATTTTTCTAAACTGTATAAGTTACAGTACTTGTGGTTCAAATTTAGTAATACTCTTAATTCGTAAGCTTTCGGAAGAGGAAAAAAGTCCATTAAAAGAATCGGCTTCGTCAATAAATTATTGTATCAGCGGGATCGTCCCAGGTCTGATCGACGAGTAATGACTCAATAACGACTAAAAGTCACCTATAGTAAGAAGAAATTCTGGATTTTAAATGATCAGATTCGAGATCCCTGACTTTTTTAATATCCATGATATATCTTAATGTGTTTCTCATCAAATTTTAATAATTGATTTTTATTTATAATTGAAGTTCATAAAATATATAATTATTATAATTATAAATAATTTTGATAAATGTTTTTAAATTATCCACGTTACGGGCATCCCGCCATATGCAATTGCAGGGAGAATCCAGTACGAGGCGAGCAAAAAGGGAGAATAGAAGACACCGTGTTAAATCGATAAGAGTACCAAGATTGCATCGCTCTTTACTCTCTGATGTTCGTTAATGTCAAACTGATCGAGGGAAACGATATTCTCAGGTCAGCCGTATGCTACAAGGCGGAGAACACCCCAGAAGTTCAGGAAAGCTTGTGGTATTTTCAGGTGGGTTCACCCCATTAAACATTTTTCATATCTCGCTAAGATCTATGCGAGGGCTGGAGAGAGAAAGTAAGAGATAGAGAGAGGCTTCAAAAGTCCCACACCTAGAGTTGGTGGGAGCACAGAGGCAAACGGGACGAGGGGTTTGGTATTTCACTGGGTAAGGGGTTGGTGGATAAAGTGGAGGGAATGAGTGAGAAAAAGAAAGGGAGAGGGAGAGGTCGCGAGGGGTTGCTCAGGCTTCCCTGCATCAAGACACCTGTTGCTTTTCCATCCGCGTTCCTCCCTCACTGGTTTCGCGCACACTCGGTATCCACTCCGCAGATTCCAAATATATACATATATACGAGAAACCCTCTTTTCTACTCTCTATTCTGTTATAGTCTTTCTCCTCTTATCCTTATCATCTCTGCTCTCATAGCCCTACTTCGCCGCATCCTCATCCAAACGCTCTTGTAGCACATACCAATTTTCTTACTAAGAGAGCCCCGCAGACATACAATCATACCAAGAGACTGTGGCACGGTGATAAAAAGAAGCCCCATTCCACCAAGCATTAGAGCTCGCTCAAATTTCAGACTGAATAATGATACTGCTCCGAGTGGGAAATATTGATTTCATGTACATGAACTGTGTTTAAAAAACGACAGAACGTATTAAATTGAAATCGCACTTTGCACGGGTATCTAAGCAGTTAGTAATCGGTCACCGACATTGCTAGACGTTTAATCCAGATGTTAAATTTGGATATCTGCAATCTCCAAATTTACCAAAACGACGGTTTAGGCATTTCACATCGAATGATTTTTCACAGCGGGGGATTTTTATCTGGTATCAAGACAATAATCTGGTTCGTTAATATGGATCTCTTCACTTTCTTGCGTTGGTTCGGTGGAAAAGAGTTGCGAACTTAAAATGTATATTTCATTTTTCGATTGAAAGATCTTAAAGTAACCCTAAATGTGTTACACGTAGTCTAGGCATTTGCGTTGCGTAAAATGGTCTATACACCATATTTCCGACTAGAAATTTGTATCTAATACCCTGAGGACTGATCTGGCTGCTATCAAGGGGCGGTCCAGAATACTGTAGTACGGCACCCCTGGTCAGTGCCGGATGTCCACCAAATTAGTGGAACCGGGGCACGGACGTGAGTCGGCACCCTGAACATGCCGGAGCAAGATAGGCCGTATGTCGCCGTAACATGGCGTTCTTGTACGCCGCGTTACGGCACGTCTGATCTGTGCCGGATGTCGACCGGGTCAGTGGAACCGTAGTCCGCAAATCGAGATTTTGAGGTTAGATTTCATTGACGTCTGCGATATAAACCCTTATTTCGAATAATGTCCATTCTGCCTGCAGTTAACAAACAAGAGCTGATTATTTATAGATAAACAGATTTAGTGGAAAAAAAAACAATCTCGGTGTACAAAGTATTAAGCACGGTAATATTCGAAAAGACACTCGAAAACATCACAGGTTCAGTGGTGAAAGAGAATTAATTTTCGTTGCATTGCAACGATGTAAACTTCAACGTCATGAATGCAATTATTGACATTCTTTAGAACGATAAAAATAAGCAACGAAAAAAAGAAAGTTTACGGAAGTCTTACGATGGCTAAATAGGTAGCGCGTCAACTCTAGAATTACAAGACGTAGATTCAAATTTTGAGGCTAAATAAAAAACTTTAACGAGGCAGAGGCATTTTAATCCAATTATCATAGATATAGGAACATAAATAAAGCATACGGAAACAAAAAGTACTGCGAACATTTTTATATTCATGATTTGCGGATTTTTCATTTTAGGCAGAGATACGGCAACCGGTTTAGGGCCTGAAAAATTACTCTGATCAAAACTAACCGGCAGCCACTTCAGGGCTGGATGCCAAAAGGCCTTTCACGCCTGGTGAATCCCGGAACGGGCAGTTCGGGGAACCGGCAGTCTGTACGCAGTGCCGTAGTACGGAATACGGCATGCCGGATCCGGCCCTTGTCGGCCCGTAACAAAATGTCTAGTCGGGTTATTGGTGATGTCACAATGAAACGATAATCTCATGCACTTCACACATTAAATAAGACAATTAATTTTTTATTCTATTCAAGCTACTTGGTGTTATTTTTTCACGTCAATTTCTCTCGATTGTAACGACGAACGGGGTGGATTCTGATTATGTATCACGAAGCTCCGTTAATCGGGCCGTTGTATCCTGCCACATATATCGACCTGAAAGGAGGATATGAGGAAGATACATCTCCTTCCCTAGCCGCGATATCCGTTCGTGGCAAGCTGGTCCCCGAGAACGATGTATCCGATCGAGCAACCCCGGCCTATCTCCGTTTTGCATTAGTCGAGGTTTCGAAGCTCTATCGTACAACACTTGCTCAATTCAACCAGGAGCTACACTATTATCACTGGCCACCCACGAATCATCGATCATTGCGGGCCTTCGGAAAGCGCGCTGTCAAAATGATCGGTCGATCGCTCAGGCGTACCTGGCCGTCCTCCATACAATTGCTGTATCATCTAACACACCGTACACATCATTGTAACGCGTGTACATACTTGGCAGGCCTAACAGCCTAGAAAATAGCCAAGGTAAATCCCCCGCGGTCTTGATAATATGATAGCAGCACTGTTATCACTTTTCGAAACGTTATCTCGGCCAATCGTCATTTTAACTGCCGTCCACTCCGAACTATATTTTCTATAGAGTCTTAATTAAAGTTTGTAGATGGAAAAATAATCATATAGGATCGGTTGGAGACACGATGGACTAATCGTTCTGTCGCCGAAACTCCACAGCTTTGCATTTTATTTTGGTCTTTGACACTTAGACGCTTGGGTTTAAGATGACAAAGTATATACAGGCAACCGTGATGCCGCAGGGTGCCGACAACGTGTTGATAACTTGTCAGCCTACCGTACCGCACCGCTTATCGTTGGGCAAACATCGCACGAAAACACACACGTGAACGCCATTTGAGATGAGATCTTTCGCCATGAAGAGTCTGTTTTCGAGAAACGAGAATAAGCTTTTCGTGCATACCATACTGACATAGCCACACTCTCGAATAAATTTTACGTCGATGGTAGGAAAATCTGCCGAACAAGACAGAAAAATGAGCCATCTGACACTTTCTTGATCTCCATAGACTCGTCATCCTGTAAAAAAAATATAGCAACCTAATATCTACCTTCTTTCGACAGAGTGTAAACTATCAATTTCCATTACGTTCTGTAAACCTCAATAATTACTCAATGTCAACGGCGCCTAGTCTGCAATCTCTGCAATAAATGTTCGTTATATGAAGAAAAGCAGGTATTCAAGGCAATTGGATCGATCTTTTGCGTAAAGGTAATAAGCGTCTACATATTGACCCCATTCATCGATTCGCCCGAGGAAAGAAGGCGCGAAGCCCTGCTCTTTCAGTTTTTTTTCTTCTACAGAACAATAAAAGCGATTGTGCCGTGTTGGTGTGAGGACGAGAAGAAAGTTTTATTCGCAGACCCTATACAATATATAAAAATCAGTGAAGGTTCGCGCGTTCATTCGAGACTCTTCTAGCTTGCTTTGCCCGAATGTTTTCTGGCCTTGCGGACTTCCCGATGCCGGAAGCGACCAAGCGACTCGGCTGAAAGGGGTGGAAGAAAAGGTGAAAGCCGGGGGTGGTCGAGGCTATAGTTGAATCCCTCGAAATAAAAGGCTCGGCAAGGAGACTGCCCCAACCCTTTGTACTCTTCGCAGCTGTAGGGCCGAAGAAACGTGGAAGCTTCGACTTTGCTCGAGTTTGCCCTGCGTGCAGCGACGACCTGCAAACGGAATAGGAAGAGGAAACGGAAGAGGAAGAGGAGTCACGGCTCGGCTATAAATACGGCGCGCCACCTGCACCTAACGTCGACCCAGGGAAACAGACTGAGGCTTTAAGGGAGAGAAAGAGCGAGAGAGAGAGGTACTGAGAGTCCTCGCGACCTACCGAGAGGTGCCGAGGCCTTTCGCAGAGTATAGAAGGGAAGACGACATGCGAGGGTTGCCAACCAGTCGACGGACAGAGCAGGGACCGTTTGCAGGGTTAGGTGTTTGCATCGTCCACCTAATACGAAATCCTGCATCGCCAGCTTTCACGTGTCCGCATCGTAGCACCCAGCTTCGAGAATTCTCTATGGCCGATCACATACAGTCCAACATCGCAACAGTTCGATCCAGTTCAATTGTCAGAAGCTACTCATACATTAACTATAGCACGAATTAATCGCCACTTCTAGGTTTAGATGTATCTTATTCACTATCAAAATGAAGGCAAGAAGGGTAACATATTGCTGAATGTGTGCCCAACCGAGCGGAATTATTGAAATTATTTCAAACGTATAGTCTGCATGATTAAATACTGACGGACATGCCCGGTGCAGCATTCGGTCAATCTAGAGCAACAAGCAATCTCTCCTTCTCTCTCTCTCTCTCTCTCTCTCTCTCTTTCTCTTTTTCCTTTTGTCCTCTTCCATTTGCCGACTAAAGTAAACGTCCAAATATACGTGCGTATATTTTAACGAGAGTTTCCTGATTGTGTCGGCCATTGACGGAGAATGTCTTGACGCTCATTTTTCCCGAGTTATAAATGCGAATTTTAGCATCGCTTAAACTGAAGAAAAAAACCGGACTGCAATTCAGAAATATAATTTTCTTCGAATTATTGTTTTCGTAACAGAAATTCGTTTTGTTCTGTCGAAAATTTGTAGAAATGTATATTTCAGAACAATCCTAGATTTCTGTAAGACAGATCATATTCGTTGGGTCGATCTAGAGATGTGTATGAGAGCCGGTACTGTACAGTGAATCCTAGGTGCAGGTACGCCCTCATGATCGTCGTGTCTATGTGCATAGATGCTCCGAGGATTGACTATATATTCAACCCTTCCAGGACCGGCTTGTCTACATGGACATTTCACGTGTATTACATCGACAAACATGCAGGCACTCGATTTTCCCTATTGTGTCACGAATACCACGGCCCCTTGTATGAATGTGCTTGTCTGCTTGTGTATCGGACTTCATCTTAAACGATTATAAATATAGAAAGCATTATGGTGGTATCGACTTCACGCATAAGAGGGCCTACACCATCCCCGTTAAGGCCATGTGCCACACGCCAGAAAATTTCGACGCGGCCTCTCGTTACGTCGGTAGCGCAGATCTCGTAGTTTTTAGCTACGAGTCGCTACCGAGGGGCAGCGCAGCGATCGCGAATTCGATCTCGATGCTTCGCACTGGGACGAAGAGTCGAAACCAAATAGACGACGATCGCTGAGCGCGCGCGCGTGTGTGTGTGTGTGTGTGTGTGTGTGTTTGCTACGCCGACGGCGTTGCAGAAAGAACGAATCCGTTCTCGCACGCCGTCCGGTCGTACGCAAGCACCTTACATCTATGTGCGTATCACACAATTCACACAAATATGCGTAGCGACCACGGTACGCTTGTATTGGAAGCATGCGCTCGCTCGGCAGGACAGCGGTGAAACTTTGTTGCATTTTACATTGTAATGCAGCCATCAAATCGATTTTTTTTCGACGACGGCCACAACCAAAAGACTCAGGCATTTCCCCATACTTTTTTAATTCATTTAAACAAATAAGCTCGAGCACAATTGGTAACATCGATGCCGCTTATCGTTAACGATTTCGATCCTTGCCAAAATTTCGAGCGACCGAAATTGCTCGAAACTCACTCTACAAAAGAGTGGTAAAATTTTGCAATGCTCATTATTTAAACAAATGCGTTCAGCATTTTTATCTCTGCCAGGGTTCATATTTGGCAGCATTTTTGCTGGTCAGCTTCTCGAACAAACAAGATCGCTAGCCTCGCTCTACGGAAGAGCGGTGAAATTTTGCGATCGCGCATTGTTTAAACAAATGCCCTCGAATTGATTTTTTTGTTGACGGCGGTCATCGGTGGAAATTTCTTTATGGTTGAACTTTCTAGCAAACAGGGTTTGTTAGAGACTCGTATGGTGGAAAGGTGCTAGCATTTCCCCACTCTTTTTTAATTAATTTAAACAAATAAGCCCGAAGACTATTTGGCATCTCGATGTCGCTCATGATTGACGAATTCGATCTCTGCTAAAATGTCGAGTCACGACCGAGATCGCTCGAGACTCACTCTACAAAAGAGTTGTAAAATTTTACAATGTTCTTTGTTTAAACAATTGCGATCGGCATTTTTTCTCTGCGATGGCTTATCTTCGGCAGGTTGTCTGCGGCCGACCAAATTCGCGAGCGAACGAGATCAACCGGGTCTCACTCTGCGAAAGAGTGGTAAAATTTTATTATTACTGTAAAAAAAAATACGTTTAGCATTTTTTTCTCTGCCGGAATTCATCTTCGGCAGGTTTCTCCAAGAATCGAATTTTCTAGCAATGACGATCGGAGAAGTCTCGCTCTACAGAAGAGCGGTAAAATTTTACTATCGCGAATTGTTTAAAGGTCATCGGTGTAAAATTTTCGAAAAATCGTTTTGTTGGTAGCACTTTTAAAAAATCCTTGGAAACTTAAAAAAAATTACAATGCTCTTTGTTTAAACAATTGCGATCGGCATTTTTTTCTCTGCCATGACTTATATTCGGCAGGTTGTCTGCGGCCGACCAAATTCGCGAGCGAACGAGATCGACCGGGTCTCACTCTGCGAAAGAGTGGTAAAATTTTATTATTACTAAATTATTACTAATTATGCTAAAAAAAATTCGTTTAGCATTTTTTCTCTCTGCCGGAATTCATCTTCGGCAGGTTTCTCCAAAGATCGAATTTTCTAGCAATGACGATCGGAGAAGTCTCGCTCTACAGAAGAGCGGTAAAATTTTACTATCGCGAATTGTTTAGAGGTCATCGGTGTAAAATTTTCGAAAAATCGTTTTGCTGGAAGCACTTTTAAAAAATCCTTGGAAACTTAAAAAAATGTACAATGCTCTTTGTTTAAAAAATTGCGATCGGCATTTTTTTCTCTGCCATGGCTTATCTTCAACAAGCTGTCTGCGGCCGACCAAATTCGCGAGCGAACAAGATCGACCGGGTCTCACTCTGCGAAAGAGTGGTAAAATGTTGTTATTACTAAATTATTACTAATTACGCTAAAAAAAATCGTTTAGCATTTTTTCTCTCTGCCGGAATTCATCTTCGGCAGGTTTCTCCAAAGATCGAATTTCTAGCAATGACGATCGGAGAAGTCTCGCTCTACAGAAGAGCGGTAAAATTTTACTATCGCGAATTGTTTAGAGGTCATCGGTGTAAAATTTTCGAAAAATTGTTTTGTTGGAAGCACTTAAAAAATCCTTGGAAACTTAAAAAATTTACAACGCTCTTTGTTTAAACAATTCCGTTCGCCATTTTTTTCTCTGCCATGGCTTATCGCGAAATGCTATCTGCGGCCAACCAAATTCGTGAGCGAACGAGATCGACCGGGTCTCACTCTGCGAAAGAGTGGTAAAATTTTCTTATTACTAAATTATTACTAATTACGCTAAAAAACATGGTTTAGCATTTTTTCTCTCTGCCGGAATTCATCTTCGGCAGGTTTCTCCAAAGATCGAATTTTCTAGCAATGACGATCGGAGAAGTCTCGCTCTATAGAAGAGCGGTAAAATTTCACTATCGCGAATTGTTTAGAGGTCATCGGTGTAAAATTTTCAAAAAATCGTTTTGTTGGAAGCACTTAAAAAATCCTTGGAAACTTAAAAAATTTACAACGCTCTTTGTTTAAACAATTCCGTTCGCCATTTTTTTCTCTGCCATGGCTTATCGCGAAATGCTATCTGCGGCCGATCAAATTCGCGAGCGAACGAGATCGACCGGGTCTCACTCTGCGAAAGAGTGGTAACATTTTCTTATTACTAAATTATTACTAATTACGCTAAAAAACATCGTTTAGCATTCTTTCTCTCTGCCGGAATTCATCTTCGGCAGGTTTCTCCAAAGATCGAATTTTCTAGCAATGACGATCGGAGAAGTCTCGCTCTATAGAAGAGCGGTAAAATTTCACTATCGCGAATTGTTTAAAGGTCATCGGTGTAAAATTTTCAAAAAATCGTTTTGTTGGAAGCACTTAAAAATCCTTGGAAACTTAAAAAATTTACAACGCTCTTTGTTTAAACAATTCCGTTCGCCATTTTTTTCTCTGCCATGGCTTATCGCGAAATGCTATCTGCGGCCGACCAAATTCGCGAGCGAACGAGATCGACCGGGTCTCACTCTGTGAAAGAGTGGTAAAATTTTCTTATTATTAAATTATTACTAATTACGCTAAAAAACATCGTTTAGCATTTTTTCTCTCTGCCGGAATTCATCTTCGGCAGGTTTCTCCAAAGATCGAATTTTCTAGCAATGACGATCGGAGAAGTCTCGCTCTATAGAAGAGCGGTAAAATTTCACTATCGCGAATTGTTTAGAGGTCATCGGTGTAAAATTTTCAAAAAATCGTTTTGTTGGAAGCACTTAAAAAATCCTTGGAAACTTAAAAAAATTACAATGCTCTTTGTTTAAACAATTGCATTCGCCATTTTTTCTCTGCCATGGCTTATCTTCGGCAGGTTGGCTGCGGCTGACCAAATTCGCGAGCGAACGGAATTGACCGAGTCTCACTCTGCGAAAGAGTGGTAAAATGTTATATTTATTGAAAAAAAAAAAATACGTTTAGCATTTTTTCTCTCTGCCGGAATTTATCTTCGGCAGGTTTCTCCAAGGATCGAATTTTCTAGCAATGACGATCGGAGAAGTCTCGCTCTACAGAAGAGCCGTAAAATTTTACTATCGCGAATGGTTTAGAGGTCATCGGTGTAAAATTTACGAAAAATCGTTTTGTTTGAAACACTTTTAAGAAATCCTTGGAACCTCAAAAAATATGATGCATATTCCTTTGTAGCTGAAAAAAACCATTATAAAGTGGTTTTCGACCTATTTTTTAAGGAAGTCTTCGCCGCTGAAAACCGTCTTTGGCGAAGTCTCATGCCGGTAGGCGCAGTTCTCAACTCTTGTAAGCCTATTGTGGGGACAAAGTCACCGACTAAAAATAGTTTTATTTTCGACCAATAGGTGGCATTAGGTTACGGGAAAAAAAAACTTGTTCAGCTGTAGCGTCTTTGAAACCGTTGACTTCAAACACGTTTTTTTCAAAACCATGTTTTTGATATTGGGACGGAGCAAAACTCAAACAATGTTCGACCAATCGACTTGAAATTTTAACTGTAGTTTCTTAGATTGCTTTAACAGTCAAGGACGAGCGCTTTTTTTCGATTGACTGAAAATTGTAAAAAATATATCACTTTTTATACCCAACCCCAAAAAATTAAAAAAACCGAAAATTTCTTCACTTTTTAAAGTGTTTTTGAAAGGCTGTATCAATGTTAAAAATAGCGGCACTTAGTTGCGAAAATAGGGAGGGGGGCGGCAAATTTAGGGTTAGTCCCGGGCGGCAAAAATCCATGCTACGCCACTATTTCGGTTTAATGCTTGCCAATTACACAAAAAATAACATTTTCACAGTTCTCTACGTATTTATCTAGCTATACTCGTGTAAATTAATATCATTTTTTTTATTTTATTCTAAAATCAAATTTGCGTCAGCTATACTGCGTGCCGCAGAGCGTCTCAAATTCAACATGCCTCGCCAAAATGGCTCCAGCGCCACCTTTTGGCATAATTTTTTAATATAAATTTCATTTTGTTCTTCTACAAAAAAAAATCGCGAAATATCACTCAATTTATGACGTTTACACTGGTGTAAGCCCTTATGGTGAAACGAGCGTGCGCTCTTGATTTCTATCGATTTTGTTCAAATTTTAACCAGACATTGTTCATATTATTATGCAAGTTTGAGTGAAATTTCAGAACAGTTGACTATTTAGATTGGAAGATAATGAATTTTTGAATAGCAACTTTTAACACTGCAGGGTTTGCATTGGCCGAAAGTCAGGTCACTTAATTCGGCGTACCATTCTATTCTGTTTATGAATTTTGAAAAAAAATTATGATTAGATAGCAAACTAGTTAGGGAACGAGTGAAAAAGTTGGAATTGTCTTTACTATTCAGTTTTGCTAAAGACTTTCAGTAACGACAGAATAACTCTCGGTTAAAAATATTTATCCCCTATAATAAGAAGACATTATGCAACACCGCAGAACAGCATTGTTCAATATTTCGAGAAAAAAGATAATTATTGTGTTCCTAAAGTTAAACACTTTAACGCGAAGAATAAGATTTGCGTTATAAACATTAATATTTTATATTGTTTATGTTATCACCTTGTCTTTTTATAGAGGACAAATATTTTTCACGGAAAATTACTCTGTCTAAATTTCAATGCAGACCCTACAGTGTTAAAAGTTGCAATTTTAAAATCCATTATCTCCGAATCTAAATAGTCGACTGATCTGACATTTCACTGAAACATGCATAATGATACGAACAATGTCTGGTTAAAATTGAAACAAAATCTATAAAAATCAAGAGCGCACGCTTGTTCTACCTTAATGCGTTCAACCATTGACCATTCAAGTCTGTTGGGCTGGAGGTTTGGACCCGTGGACTCTGAGTATGAGATGATGGTAGCCGTAACCATTGAGATGCAATGGTCCTCGCCCTTTGGTTTAAAACGTACATACGTAAGCCTTGCATAGATTGGTGGTGTGATCCATGGTGAATTATTGTTCCTGAGCGAAGCCGAAGAGTTCAACGAGTTCCTTCAGGCCAGCCTCGCTGGTGCTCTTGGAGAGATGGGAGACAGCGGTGATATCCTTGCGGACACTGGGACTCTATACTGTGGCCGCGACAAGGTACGCGGTTTCTCATCCTCAGCAGTGCGTTCTTGCTGCTCTGGATAAATCCGATGGTCCATCTAGATGGTAAATCCGATGCTACATTAGTTCTGGTTTCTACATGATAGCCCAGGTACGCATACACCTAGCATGTGTATGCGTACGCTATCCAATAATACTCTCGGTCATCAAAGTGAAGCTATCGAGGAATCGCCACAGGTCCACAAATCATCTGTGTTTGAGACGTGACAGTTTTGCGTTCGTAGGTAAAGGGTGTTGAACTTTCGTGCCTTATTTTGGTCGCACACTGATCAGGAAATCGAGGATTTCGAGGGGTAATGGAAATGGCTACGGATCATCGAAAAATATGCTATCTGCGATTTTTTCACGAATAAATACCGCGGAATTTCTGCGAAGAGCAAATAAGCTTGAATTTCTTGCACCACGGCCGTTGGCTGTTTGACACATCGGCGAGCGAGAAAGCAATGCGAGGGAAGATCGTGGCAAATGACAAAGTACGTAAATTGAGGTTATGAGGTTATAGTACGTACGTACCTTGACTTCCGGCGTTTTTTCCTTCGGCTTCTCGCTGTCACTATGTTCGTCGATCTTCTTCATGTAATCGGCCGCGGCGGTTTTCTCGTCGATTATTTCTTCGTCGGGATTTCTCGTCAGTGGTGTGCCGGCGTCCTGAGGCGCTCTTCACAGCAAAAAAAACTCACCAAAACGCGACGAAAACAAACTCCACTCTATGACACACTATTCACATTCTATATCACACTCTATCACACACATCGTATGATGAAATATATTGCGAACGAATGTGCAAGGTTATAGCTTTCCGGCTTTCGACCTGTCAAAAAATAAATTGTTCCGAAAGGAGGCGAGCGCGGTCGGTACGAACAGAACGAAGCGAGCTGCGCGCCGCCAGTGAGAATACGGATGAACTGAACGCTCGCTCCGGTACCTGATATTTTGAGCTTCGTTGGTACATTTTTGCTACATTTATGTAAAAATTTCAGAATACGTTTTCTCCACCATTTGTTCATGAAAACAGGTGAAACGAAGCTTAAAATGTGTGCTTTTTCACGCTGCAGAGGATGACGCTCAGAAAATTACCGAAAATGCGATGCAATGGTTAATAATTCACCATTTTTCGCAGGGTAAACACAAACTGTAAATTTTTTTTGGAATTTTTGGATAACGGAGGGCATCATCCCCTAGGAGCAAGTGTGCTGCATGCACATAACAAATTTCATCCCAATCGGTTGTGCCGTCTGGGAGAATTCTTTTTTCAAAATTTCGAAGCGGTCGGAGGCATGTGGCACATCGCCTTAATCCGACGATTCTCTTGCTCGTCCCACTCCCGTGTTCTCGGGGATTCTGCTGGTGCGAGAAACGATTACGAGCGTGTGCGTGAGAGGCCAACAATGGGTTGATTCGTGTTATACGAAACCAAATAATCGTGATCCTATAAACCCTCTACCATTAATCCTCGTGCCATCCACTCTCGAAGTGGTACACTTCCACTCGGTGCTCGTTGAAGAAAGGCAAAGCAAGGGGATTCACAGCGAAATGATAAGATGTGTTAACAATTATATATTTTGAAATGCTATAAAATGATGAACATTATATTATCGTTGTAACTTCGGATTTGTATACTCGACCATACGCCAAATATCGCTGACTTTCGGCATCCGCAGCATTTTCGTCCAAAATCCAGAGATAATAATCGCATATGCGTGCGCAACGTGAATACGCATTTTTGCAAAAATGTTTCGTTACGCTTCTTTATATACGAAGATTTATCTCCCGCACTGCTTGTTGAAACAAAAGAGGTTGGCCGTTGTGCGAATATTTAACGAGAGAAAAAAAAGCGTTCGGAACTTACTTCGAAAAGGCGGGAAACAAAAGCCCGAAGGGAAATAAATAATAAATAAATATGTATTTTCGTTGTAATGGAGAGAAAAAAATGAAGCACTGTGAAAAAGAGGCGGAAAATGTGGTGGTCGGCCGGTAACGCTCTCTCGCACTGACTGGTAGGCTGCACCTCCGCAACGGGTAGTTTACGGTGCCCCCGTTAATTAAACAAAAAAGCTTGCATATATGCGAAGCTAATTAAAGGAGTCGGGCCCTCTAGACCTCTACCTGTCTGTCTCCCTTTATCTCCGTCTCTGTCTCCCTCTCTCTCTCTGTCTCCCTCTCTCTCTCTCTGTCTCCCCCCTCTCTGTCTCCCCCCCTCTCTGTCTCTCATTTACTATATAGTGACCACTGTTTGGCTTGAAAATAATCACCTTCGCCCACGTATGCCTGAGAATTTCTTTGGTTGTCGACATACGTTCATCCCCGCCGTTTACTGTCTTCATTGACAATCCAATTTCATGTTACTTACAAGAAACACCACTTAAGTGTCCGCCTTCGATTTTGTTGAAACTCATATATGTGATAAAGTATTAAAAACGATTAGACACGTCTTTTTATTGGCAGAAAAGCGGCTTTAAGGGGGGGGTACCCCTCAAAGAAAGGCGTATCAAGGGGTGACTTTGCAGTTTCACCCACAAGCACCCTACTGATCAGAATAAAACGAAAACCAAAATTCTTCTCATGTAAAGCGATGAAAATTCCGCTGTAGAAGGATTGAACAAAAAAAAATATAGGGGGTTAAACGCCTTTGTGGGGTGGTCTCCCCTCTTAAAATTGTTTTTCCGCCGATAAAAAAATTACGTGTCCAATAATTTTCAATGTTTCATCATATATATGAGTTTCAACAAACTAGAGGACTTAGTGATGTTCCTTGTTAGAGAAAAAAAAGTGATGTCTGTTGCATCAATTTTTGGACAAAGGTCGACCAATAAATTGTTTCGGATGTTTCGGAAGAAACGGAGAAAGATTGGAAGCATTTGAACATCCGAGTGTGTCACTTTGCGCAGATTCCGATTGCTTTAATTGAGCAACGAATTCTGTTGTAGGACATCGGCAAAAGATAATCTGCTATCGGATAATAGCCAAACAAGTACCTCGATAGTTCCGTACAGTGATTAGTCTGATATAGTGGAAACCGCGGTGGTTAGCAACACCGGGCAAGGACAGGAGTCTCGTGCTTTTCTATCCACGCCCCACTCCATCTTTCAGCCACGGCATTCAACATGCGACAATGGCCGAGAGAGAGGGGGGGAGAGATCTGGTTTGTTGAAGGTGATGATTACGTTATTCGAATTTTTCACAAATATTATAGACGAAGGTAATGAATATGACACTCTTACCACATCGTTTTTCCTATTGATAGATCCAATGCAACTTGCTAACAAATTAAAAAGTGATAGCGCATATTAAATAAGTATTTTGCGTGTGAAGAACGTCGCTAAATTACTTCATGTGAATTTCACATTTTTTAATATGTTTTCCAAGAAGAAATAGGTTCCAAAGAAAAATCAGGACAACTCAGTGATAAGGGGCCATTCATAAAACACGTGACGTAAAATTTATAAATATTCGACCCCCCCCCCCCCCTTCCGCTCCTGGAAATTACATGATATGGAGCCCGCCCCCCCTCTTCTGCTCTCGTTTTTTTTCAACAAAAGAAGCAGTTAAAATACTAAAACCATTTTAATAGATTATTTCAGAACGAACAATTTTTATAGTTTACTTTAAGTAAATATATATGTAATCTATAAAAACGTCCAATTTATACGCAGTAAGAAATATATTCTTTATGTTATGTAACATCAATAATAAATAAGTGGACAATCATTCATCACGATGCATCTAGAATGCAATGTGTTCCCAAGGATGCTTCAGGTGAGCCTCAATCGATATCAGAGAAGTTACAACTTCCTCGTAGTCGGAACATTGCATGGCCAGTACAGAACATTTTCAGCGTCTCATGTCAGTATCGCCCTTTTCCAGTAGGCGAAGCAAATTAGATTTTTTCGTGGCAAAAGTACTATCTGATAACCGACCGTGCGATCTCACGTGGAACCACCCCTAGTTGCTTAGTTACATGTTTTCTACTCCAAATTCCCATTGCTAATTTTTTATAAACAATTTAGTGAAAAAATCGTGTTTTTTTCGTATAAAATAAAAAGTATTACAGCTATCGAAATGGACCTCAGAGACGAAATATAGGAAATGAAAAGACGAAGAGAATGAGCGGTAGAACGACCCGATCCGATAATTATCAAGGGAGTTATTTTTAAAAAACGAGAGATAAAAGCATTTCTTGAACAATTGATAACTCCGCCGGTTTTTTAAGTTACACCGTACGGCCTTTGCGTGATATTAGATATTAATGCGTACTTTTTGTGTGCAAAAACTGGGTACTGTCGGATAATCAGTTTCCGCGTAATTGCAAAAATAGGTTTTTTCGGCCCTAAATTGTAAAATCGCTCGATGCTCTGGAGATCGTCCAATTTTTATTTTTCAAAGGGATTTTGAAAGTAGAAAACTCGCGCTACCAATCGTCAATCTTCGATTTACGATGAAATGCCTAAAAGTTAGTTGAAAACGCGCGCGAACATGCGTAAATACGGCCGAGCGCTCGAAAGTGGTCGAGTGATGGGGGTAGAGCAGCAGAAGCGGCGAAGGCGTATATATAGTAATAGAAGCTCGTTCAGCGCAACTTGTGAATCTTTAATCACGATATCTCCCGAACGATTGCAACGTTTTTAACTTTTTTTTTCATTTTGGAGTGTCTCCAGCTGCGGAAACCAATTCTTCACTCGGATTTCCTCAATGTTTATTAGGAAAGCCTTTTTTAGGGATTTCTTGGGATGCTGTGGAATAGATATGATATAAATAACGAAGAAGCTCATTAATTTGTACATTGTAATTTTTTTAACACAATTTTCAACACAAATACAGGTAAATTACATGGTTATTTTAATAATATACATAGATATTAACTTACATTAACAGAGGTTTCTATTTACATTATTTTCAATGTAAATAGAAAACGAAAACTTTTCAACAAAATTTGGAAGCATTTTTACCAATTTAACAGCATTTATGTTAATAAGTATTATATTTAAACAAAAATTAATACAAGAATTAATAAATATTCTATTTAAACAAAACCTTTTCAACAAAATTTGGAAGCACTTCTACCAATTTAACAGCATTTTTATGAATAAATACCATATTTAAACAAGAACAGCAAAGAAAATCCCCAAAAAGGTTTTCGTAATGAACATTGAGGAAATCCGAGTGAACAATCGGTTTCCGCAGCTTGAGATACCCCAAATTGGACAAAAATGTTAAAATAGCTGCAATCGTCCAAGGGATATCGCAATTAAAGATTTACAAGTTGCGCTGAGCGCGCTTCTATTACTATATATATGCCATCACCGCTTCTGCTGCTCTACCCCCACCACTCGACCACTTTCGAGCGCTCGGCCGTTTTTGCCCATGTTCGCACGCGTTTTAAACCAACTTTTCAGCATTTTAACGAAAATCGACGATTGTCGATTGGTAGCGCATTGCATAAAACCTAATTTTGCAATCACGGGGAAACTAATTATCCGACAGCGCCCAGGTTTTGAACACTAAAAGTACTGTAACTGTAACTTTAAAAATGGCGGAGTTATTAATTTTTCAAAAAACGCTTTTTTCTCTTTTTTTTAATAACTCCCTCAATAATTATCGGGTCGGGTCGTTCCACAGCTCATACTCTTCATGTTTTCATTTCCTATATTTCGTCTTTTGGGTCCATATCGATAACTGTAATACTTTTTCGTTTTATACGAAAAAAACGAATAAACACGATTTTATCAACTAAATTGTTTACAAAAAAATTAGCAATGGGAAATTGGGGTAGAAAACCTATAACTAAGCAACTAGGGGTGGTTCCACGTGAGATCGCACGGTCGGTTATCAGATGGTACTTTTGTCACGAAATGAACATTTTAGAGCTAATTTGCTTGGCTTACGGATTTAATATGCTTATAGCGTCTCTTGACTTTTGCTCGACCCCCCCCCCCCCCCGCCCCCCTGTGACAAAGTGTGATGATTTTCCTAACCCCAACCCCTCACTGCGTCACGTGTTTTATGAATGGCCCCTAAAATGAGTGATACATTTTGTCGAGTTCAAATTTGGCAGAAGGTAGAATATTCGTGAAATATGTAAATTATTAAATGTGAATAGTTAGTCGGTAAACTTAAACAGCATAAATCGTTGAGAGAAAAACAATTGAAACTTTTACATCACGAGTTTACGTGCTTTCGTTCGAATCGCAATTCAGAAGACGAATAACGACAATAGTCTTTTACATTGAAGTCGAATGTAAATGAACAAAAACAATATCCTACCGAATGAAGTCTCAGACAATTCTGCTGGAAAATTAATGATGAACACGGATTTATACAAATTTACCACTTTTCAATTATAGTTCTTGTTCTGATAGCGCGTCTCGGAATATAGGCGCATAACCAAAACAAACGGATCGATTATTCATAGAATATTGGATATTGTTTTCGATTTATGATAACATTTGGTCTTCGAGACACTTGGAACAGCGAGCATATTACTTCATTTCGTTCGGGAGATATCCGACACGAGTGGATATAACGGGAGATCGCCGATCTCGAAGAGAATGGGAAAAAGGAGCGACAGAAAGAAGAAACGACTAAATCCGACGAAAATAGCAGATAGGTCAACTTCCGCGGTAGCATGTGGTGCCGCAGTGGCCGAGGAGGGGGATGAGGAGGATGATGGAAGCGCGCGTGGGTGCAACGGTGCGAGTTGTGGAATCGCCAGACAGAAACCTTGCGCCTCTTCTTTGGACTCTCTTTCGGATACTCGCTCTGTCACCATGCATGCTTGCGTTACTATTGTTGCTCGCAACATGCTCTTTTGCCCGGCGCGTTTGCCTCGCCGGACCAACACAGATTCGAACTACTTTGGAATGTCTGCAATTTCTCTTTCCTCACGTTTTTCTTTATCTCGCTGATTTTCTGTTTCCCGCAACTATTTGTTCAACTGGTAGAGCACTTTATCCTTTATTCAGTATATATACAGGGTGTCCCTCTTATCTCTGCCACACGAGATAATTCAGTGATTATCGACGTCACAAAAAAATGTTCCAGACAAAAGTTGTACAGTGTGAAGGGGGCCATCAAATGCGACCATTTTTTTATTTCGGTGGAGGCGCTGACGCAGAGTGAAAGTCACGTCCACTTTTTAAAATGGAACGGTACATTTTCTTTTCAACCATCTCATGGATCCCCTCAAGCCGCATCAAAAACATTAGGGGGTCAAAGTCGTTCAAGGTCATTCAAAGTCAGTATCGATGAAAATCGGATAGAAAATACTACGTATATTTTCGTGAAAGCACTCCCGACCAAAAGCTTGACAGTCGAATATTTTTTTAAACATTGATACTATAAGCTGACGGAATGAACCGGTCAGTATATTGATTTAAAGCTTCGAGCAATTATCATTGAATATACATATATATATGAAGACAAGTCATATCTATTCTTTTTTTAAATATTTGGTTATTAAATTGACAATCAAGTCTCAATATACTAGATGTTGGTCGATAATCCAATCATGACCAATGACGAAAATAACTAGATTTTTATAATTCGAGAAACAAGAATTTCTCGTAGTGGACATTGTCTCAAGGCCATCATAACGGATTCCAAATTGAATAATTACTCCAGCGAATAGTCTTATTAATTGGTAGCCAGCATTCAATGACTAATTCACTAGCTAGAGTCATGCAATGCAAATGCAAACAAACAAACAACAAACTAAGATACTTCTGACGGTTGTCGATAACGCGCCAGGACCCAAACTTACAATTAGTTTTAAATTAATTAATGTCTTACAGAATCGCAAAATAAATTGTGTCATCAAAAATTATTCGAAGGAGTCGAGACCTCGACTGGTTAGTTGAGCAGTTTGTGTTCGAACAGCAAATCCTGCTGTTTCGTGATCGAATTCGTGATCAAAGTACCTTTCACGTCACTTTAAGGTGTTACCGTCTCGCAGAATGGATGTGGAGCATAAATATACAAAATAATAAATCCTCATAAGTGTTATTCGGTTTTATAGGCAGACACTATTCTGTCAAACGTGCTATCATAGAGTATTTGAAAATAACAGTGCTATTATTATTTCATTTTTGCTGGATATATTTCTTCTCGTGGCCAATGCTCCGGACACGTAAAATTATAATTTTCACTTTTATAACGAAATACGTAAGAAATACGAGAATTTGTGACAAACGATGTCAACTTATAGATTGACTGAATGAGGACTCTGATGTACAGGATAGGATAAGAAAGCTCGTTTGAATACCTGCTGAAGTATTTATATTACAAGTAACTAGTGCCTAGGTAGAAAATTAAAAGGCTGACGATGGGAACAAGCTTGTGCGAGCTTTGTTTCACCGAACCTGAGTGAGACAGACCTGGCCCAGGTTTCATTGCATCGTTTGGAGCAGCCTGGAACCAAGACTGGCTGCTTAGCCTAAACTCAGGGTTATTTCAAGCTTTATTCAGCCGGTGAATTCTGAGGCTGAAACATCAAGGCTGGATGCAGACTTGTTTCAGGTTGTGATAAAATAAAATAAGTTTAAAATAATATTTTTTCTGTACTTTCATGAAAAAAAATTTAACAATAAATTTGTCGGGTGCGAAGGCACGAAAAACGAAAGCGAAGGAGGCAGCTCAGAACATTTAAACATATGCTCTTATCGATATTTATGAGGTACACAAAAAAGTATATACGAAAATAAAAGTACGCAATAAAATAAAGTATTGTTTTTTAAAATATTTTTATATATATTTTGTAACAAATAATATAACAAATAATAAATATATATAACAAATCAAATGAATTCTTTACAAATTTATTAAATTTACCCCGATGTAGAATATAGAAAACTAAAAACAGGCCTCATATAGCCTCGGGAAGAGTTTGGCAAAAGCCTGGTCATAAATGCTCGTGAAGGCTTCATTAAGGCTCGTTTTGAGCCTTGTTGTTTCGTCGTTTCAGGCTTAGTACAGGCTTTTCTACCAGCCTTTGGTCAAGCCTGTGTGCAAGAGCCTGAAACCGCGTTATCATTCAGAGGTTCAGCTAGGCCTGAAATCAGGCTGGTGCTCAGCCTGAATTAAAAAATGTGAGCCTTGTTTCAGAGCTTGGCGAGCCCTTTTTCATCGTCAATTCCTACCTGGGTGATTGACGGTTTATTACGATAGGAATCGCAGTAGGCTGGATTGGAAGAAAGGATTTTGGTTCATACGGGTGACCAGGTTTAAGGGGTTGTACGTATATCTCTATCCATACGTACACTATGAGAACGAAACACGCGCAAACGAGAGTTTTCCTATCTGTCGCCTGAGTGAGTTACGACCCGGTGCGTACCGATGTATACTATTTCGGTCGATTCAGGAGAGTCGAAGCTCTTCCCTTCCCCGTTCGCTTTTATACGCCTCTTTCTCCGCTACCGCCGTCGTCTTCAAGCTCCGCTTTTCTGCTGCTTCGTCGTCCACTCGTCGTTTTTCGACTAGAAGCAGTGTGCTACACTCGGCTCTACGGTACTCTCGCTGAGCAACGTAGAGGGGCCACTTTTCCGCGGGAGGCACACAGCGTGTGCGCCCAGAAGCAAAATACGTTCGAAATTTTCAGGCCTACATCGTCTTCGTTGGTTTTCATTGTCTCAACGCTGTTTTTTTTTCAAACTCCAAGGGGCTATATTCTACATAGTGGAAATTGACGTGGTTCCACAAAAATGAGTCGATAACGGGGTGTGATAATGATCGGTCGTATCGATCAGTGATAAAAGGATTTTACACTGAGTAATCAATGTGTTTGAAGGCAGTCAAAATAGTGCGAAATGGTGACAATAACGGACGATACTTTTTTGCGTGTCACGGATGCGCGAGTACCTTCATCGAACAAGCACAACGAGGTGATGATAAATATTTTTATCGGTTATGAAAATTGTTAGCAGTAAATGTTGATCACGTTGAGAATCCAGAGAATTGCGACATTTTTCCCCTACAAAATTCGTAAACGAATGCGATTGTTCGCGATCGTGTATTCTTCTGAGGATTAAATTACGGCGGAAAAATGTCCATGTTTTTTTTTCTTCAAATAACCGTAACGTACGCGTTATTATGTGCGCCGATTTTTTAATCCACGCAATCAGAGCGAAAATTATAAATCACAGTTATGTGAGAAGCACGGAGTAATTCCGGCTCCATCCATGATTTCGTTACAACGAGAAAATCCGGCGATCTACGACCTTATATAAAACACGCGGTGCAACGTATAGTTTATAATCCGTTCGTCACGGTGCGTCATTGGATTTTATTGGCTGAAATTGTAAATTGTATTATGAAAGCGTCCAGTGATGGTGGTTTTACGAATCAAAAGTGTGCAATATCATGATATATGGGGGGGGGGGGGCATTGTATATTCGTGAAATATCACACATGATTGTTAATGTCTATCGACACGATAGAGGAATGGATGTGGAAGGAAAAAGTGAGGGAGAAACCGAGAGAAAGAGAAAGAAAAATGGAAAAGCCCACACATGTTATGCGTCGGTCCAAATGCGTGAAAGCTCGCGCAATGCTAGAAGCGAGGATTTTCTCATCCCCGATTCTCTCATTTTCTCTTCTATATCCACGGTATGGATAAAATTGTGGCTGACACCGCGATTGGACGTTCACACAGAGGTGTCAATTCGATTCCCGAGACACTACCCTCGGTTTCGTATTTATATTTTATTGGCATTTTCCGCTTTAACGCGTTTGTTTCACGGTTTAATCTACACGATCCACGGCGTTGAAAGAAAAATGCAATGAAAAAATAAAATAAAAACATAGCTCGATTTTATTTGAACCTGTGATATTTTTATCCATACGCTATTTGTCTCGAATGCCGAACCGCGGAATTGTGAAGTTTTTGGGGGTATCGAAGCGTGATTCGAAAAAAAGTGAGGAGTCGTGCCAGCCTCGAACACGAGAGACCAGGAACGAGAGAGCAAGAGCGACACCGAGAGAGATGAATATATGGAGAGAGAGAGAGAGAGAGAGAGAGAGAGAGAGAGAGAGAGAGAGAGAGAGAGAGGGAGGGAGAGAGAGAGAGAGAGAACGAAAAATAACGTGGTTCATATATCTATATGCAGAGCGAAAAGTTCCTCGAAGCATACGGTCGATTAATTATTAATATGCCGGTGCGTTTGACTCCATGAAAGATTTAGAGGTACGATTTATCACGGGGCCTATAACAGATGTTTGCGAACTATTCGACTTTTTCTCGAATAGATTACGTCTTGCAGTACGTTTTTCATCTTTATTTAACCTATTCAAAATTCATACCGCTACAAATTAGCTGCCGAACCGTTGAATTATTTATAGGCATGCGACTCGATGCCGTAAAATTACGATTAGGAAATGTAAACATAAAGTGTTAACATAGCAAAAACTTTACCTCCGGTCTTTGATACATGAACGTGAGTCTTTCAATGATCCTATCTCAGTTATCTCAAATTTCAAAACTTCATTTCCGAACTTCATACAATGTTAATACATTGATACAATCGATACAATTTAAGTTTATCCCGGCATCGCGTACACGTATCTTTATCATCCCCAGAAGTTCACAGACCCGGCAGTTCTCAGCAACCCAGCGAAAAATTCGAGACTTCAATACCGTCGCAGTGCCGTAAAAAAAAATTGGTCCTGTGCCCAGCTGCACGGATCTCAGAAACGAGATTGCGTAATTGTATCGAAAATTCTGGAAGGTCGTTTACCTATTAGAAGTACTTCGAAAAATGTAGTGACCAAAACTTAGAGATCTGAATACAAATAATAGAAAGATATGCTTTTCTTCAAAAGAGATTCCGCACAAATCTCATATCTCACGTCATTGGAACCGACGGGAAAGATCGTTTGAAAGAAAGTCTCCTTTGGGATATTCCGTGTGATTTATTCTAGCAAGTTAACAAAAATTACATATTTTTTCTCTGATTCTTGACTTTGGAACTCTTCCAACTAAACATTAATTTACGATGTATCATCTATGAATTTAATTTAGAATTGTGTTTGGTTTTTCAGACGGGAAACAACTACAAGTCTCCCGAGGATTCGCCGCACTCCGAATACAAGCTGAGGTAAGATGAACGATTCTCATAGGATAAATGGTACATATGATGGACAATAATTTTTTTTACATACATATACCAGTGTCATGATGATCCGCGAAAACTGGCTGATTTTGATTCCATGCTTTACCCGGCAAATTCGTTTTATTCGCATGCAACAGCGCCTACTCATACAGCGTCTAACTTGTACATACATACATACATACATATTCCCTCATACATACATGAATCGTTGACGAGATATTGGAGGGCAAGTCATTGCCACGTATCTCCTGCAAGCAGCTGCCATTCCCAGGCAGTGGTAACCCTTTTGGACGATCGATTTTCCGTCATGTCTCTCACGTCCCTGCTCACATTAGAGTACACGTTAAATTATGTTTTATTTATACCAGAACATCACCGAAAATCGGACATCAGCGAGGGTTGAACGTTGAAATTTATCCTCAGGATATGGATGTGTATCTATACCATGAGGATAAATTTTGAATAAACCCCATACGCATGCAGAGCCTGGTCGCGGCCGTTCTGGTCACTAGGAGCATCTGGAACTTCTAAAACACTATAACCAATTCAGTTACTGGATACCAAAGTTTTATTCTTCTTCTTTTTGATTCGTTATTTGATTTTTTTCCATTTCACTGTTTTATCATTGTCGTATAATAATAACCGCAACACATGTGCTCAATTATGGTCTCTATAAACTTGTACTAATTAGCTACGTTTTTATAAAATGTTTTTAAAGACTGATGGACTCGTAACTTTCTCCTGCACTGCGTAAGCACCAAACAAACCTACGCAAATGTCTATCACACACAAATATTGCTAAAGCATGCGGGGAGGTTTCATCCTTACCTGGAGTTGTCCCTTACATTTTTTCCCACCGCATAACGCCAAAAAAGTCCTTACGGTACTTTCTGACGCCATTGTTTTATACTCCATCAGTCGCGTTTTTTTCTTTTCTTCAATTTCGTTGCACCTTTCCACGCGGAAGTTTCAATAGAACCTTTTTCAGGACGCTGCGAGGCTACCTGTCTGCCTTATTAGGGCGCGTATAAGGCAACCCGATCGCGCCCCGGTAAAAAGTGTAAAGTTGTGTCACCTATGGCCCTTATCAAGTAGGCTGATCAGGCGTTTAAAATGTTGCCTGATCAGTTCATTATAATATTGTCTTACGTAGCCAGTACACATACACACTCGACAAGACCCGTGCGAAAAATTGACAGAGCATCCCTTATAAAAATAAGCCCTTAAAGGCCCTCATATGACAATCCCTACAGGAGTTGGCACAATAAGGGCCTTTGTGGGTCCTATAGTGGCAATCCCGACAGGATTGCCACAATAGGACCAGGTTTGGGCATTATAGAGAAAGACCAGTATACATGGCTTCGACTAAATCGTTTGGCATGTTTAATGACTAAACTCAATTATTCGATAATAGATAAAAATAGGATAAAAACATGAGGGCGTTATAAATTATTATATATTACATTTACAAATCCTTCAAAAAATTATTATTCTAATTGCCTTACTTAGACATGGAGTGATGCCAACGCGTATGTTTGAACAATCCCATTCGGTTTTGTGGACATTTTTATAGTGACTATTTTTCGCCGAATAGTTTCCATATGAAAAATTATTTCTTCCGAAGATTTTGATGTTATTTTCCACTCATGAACTTTACCCGATTGTGTAGGATAAGTAAATAGATCGGTTTTTGTTTTCCAGATATTACCTTCAAGCAAAAAAGATTCTAGACATTGATCGAATCCGAATATTTTTCTAATAGAAATTCTACACACCCATTGCTTAAAAGCACAACGTTATTTGGCGTGGTAGTGATAGTTGTAATGCTATTGTTAAAAATCAATTTTTCGGCAATCATTTTCTCGGCTTTAATCACCTTTTTCGTAACTGAAATTTCTCTTGGCCGCTCAAAGAAATTGTCTTTTTCATTCTGTCTGCGACAAAATTGAACCAGAGACCTATTTGGACTTTTAATAGAACGTTTTGTTTCTCCAAGGTAATTTTCGAAGGAGCAACAGTTTATTGTGCCCAAGTTGCATCCAAAATTAACAATTAAAACATAGCAAAGCAAACACTCACACTGACAGAAAAATTCTATTAAGATTAACTAACCGCGTCTATTTGATTTATTTAAATTTGAATTAATTAGATTTTTCGTGGAATCAAATTTTTCTTATTGCATTCCATTATTGGGTTTTTTTTCAATATATTTATTTATACAAATAAAAATCTATTTAGTATCGTCCAGTAACTAAATATCTTATTTAATCCTAATAAATCTGTGATTCGGTTTCATATGTTCAAAAAACAATTTAGTTGAATTCACTAAATGGATCTATTTGATTTTTCAAAATTTAAATTAAATAGAATTTTCGTAGAGTCAACCATTTTTCTTTTTAATTGAACTAACGGTCTGTCTTTATCGCAACACTCATATCAAAGGGGTGTGGGGGTAGAGAGGGTGGAGAGAGAGAGAGAGGAATTATATATATATATATATATATATATATATATATATTAGGGTGATTCGTTTCAGGGTAACTTTTTTTTTCTGACCCATCGTGCCCGAAAACCTCTAGTTGGCACCCAAAAACGAAGTTTCGTGAAAGGGGGGTATTGTCAAAAAATATTTAGAGGTCGCGAATCAAAATTGAAGGTTTCCCATTTGATTAACATTGAAAAAAATGTTTTTCTCATTATTAGTGTTACCATTCCGCGAATTTTGATATCGCGATATTTTCCAAGTGGGTTCTCATCGGAAATATGATACTTTACAATAAAGTTCATTGAGCCATGTCCGTAAATTGAACCGTTTCAGCGGTATCATTATTTCAAGTGAATATTGTATAAAAATATCTATTCAAACGGCTGTAACGCCTAAGCTATTAGATACATCGAAAAAAATTCTATTGAGAACTATGTAGAGAAAGTAATTTGCTACAAAAAGTCTTATAAGCCGAGCCCGAAAATTCAACTCTTTCTCAGCTATTGGTGGATGAAGTAAAATAAATAGATTTGTTTTTGTTTAAAAAAAAATCTATTTATTTTACTTCATCCACCTATAGCTGAGAAAGAGTTGAATTTTCGGGCTCGGCTTATAAGACTTTTTTGTAGAAAATTACTTTCTCTACAAAGTTCTCATCTGAATTTTTTTCGATGTATCTAATAGCTTAGGCGTTACAGCCGTTTGAATAGATATTTTGCACAGTATTCACTTGAAATAATGATGCCGCTGAAACGGTTGAATTTACGGCCATGACTCAATGAACTTTATTGTGGAGTATCATATTTCCTATGAGAACCCACTTGGAAAATATCGCGATATCAAAATTCGCGGAATGGTAACACTAATAGTGAGGAAAACATTTTTTTCAATGTTAATCAAATGGGAAACCTTCAATTTTGATTCGCGACCTCTAAATATTTTTTGACAACACCCCCTTTTCATGAAAGTTCGTTTTTGGGTACCAACTAAAGGTTTTCGGGCACGATGGATCGAAAAAAAAAGTTGCCCTGAAACGAATCACCCTAATATATATATATATATATATATATATATATATACATATATATATAAAATTCCTAAATAAAGCACAAAGTGTTACAAAGCAATAGCACTCAAACTATTGATCATATCCAAAAATGTTTCAGTCAAAAGTTTCAGTATTCGAGAAGGCCGTCATACTGGACCACCCTATTTTTTTATCGGTGGAAGCGCTGAAGCTACGTCAAGGTCAACTCCACTTTTTAAAATGGAATGGTGCATTTTTTTTGTCTTGGTGAAACTTTTGTCGGAAACATTTTTGGATATGATCAATAGTTTAAGTGCTATTGGTCTGTAACACTTTATGTGCCTTACCCTGTATATATATATATATATATTGTTACGTCCCGGGTTTGTGCTTTTTGCAATGGCACAAGATGTAACCTCGTTTTGAACGAGTTAAATGAGTTGCTCCATTTTTGGGCCCGTACGCACGGACCGGGGATACGAGCGCACTGTGCTGGCGACCATTTATCTTATATTGGTTATTAAACACTTCACCTACCTTGCCGATGTCTATTAAGGAATAAATTTCCTCCTTAGGCGGAAGGTCTTGTTGGTGGAGCGTCGACTGGCCGCAGTCTTCTGTCGGACCGTCGTCGCCCTTGTACTTCTCTCCGAATAGTTGACGGACCCGAGTCCGCCTTCTAAATTTCCAGCCTATTTTGCCCCTCCAGATCCTCACAGTGGTAGGAGATAAAGGCAGTAAAGTAGCATCGTATTCAATACAAAATGAGCTCCTACTTAGGGCCTAGAACGGGAACAAATTTCCCTTTTCTCCACTTGCAGGCGCTAAGGAGGACGGCGATTGGCACATGTATGCACGCACACGCATACACTCTATTACGCATATAGAGATACATATGCCTGAATACGCGCATGCGTAGACACACGTATATACCCGCACACATACACGCCTAAGCATACACCATCCCACGTACACTAGTACCTATACGTATGCATGCGTGCTTGCTATAGGGATTCGCGTATACATGCATACGTGAGGGCAATTCCTATCAAAAATATTGTAACTGTTTGTTCAAGATCCATTTCTTCGACTTTGGAGAGTTGCTGGAGCTGCAGGGGCAAGTTTGAAGCGAATGCGAAAGGTTTGCTGGGTGGAGATAATGGAAAGGCCATTAGAAAAGTACGCCTCTACCATACTTCGACCGCGCGGTCCTACCTAGTCCAACGAATGATGGTTACTGAAAACTATCAGACCCCCTCTTTCGAATGTGACCATCCCCACCCTCGTTTCGTCGAAACAGCCAAATGCGCGATAGGTCCGAACGCAATCAAAAGAGGAGCTGCAACGACTTCAGCTAGGTTGGGTAGGAGTACAAGGGCCTATGCAGGAGGTAAGCAGCAAAGGAAGAGCATGTTAGGACCCATAGTAGGACTTCTAGCAGCAAAAGAGGAGCTGCAACGACTTCAGGTAGGTTACCCGAGTCGAAATTTTCAGCCTATTTTAAAGGCCTTTGATCCTATGTCAGCCTCATTTGAGTCTGTTTACTGCTAGAAGTCCTACTATGGGCCGCCACATGCTCGTTCTTTGCTGCTTACCTCCTGCATAGGCTCTTATACTCCTACCTAACCTAGCTGAAGTCGTTGCAGCTCCTCTTTTGATTGCGTTTGGACCTATTGCGTATTTGGCTGTTTCGACGAAACGAGGGTGGGGATGGTCGTATTCGAAACAGCGGGTCTGATAGTTTTCAGTAAGCGTCATGCGTTGGACTAGGAAGGACCGCGCGTTCGCCGTAGAGGGCTACTTTTCCAATGGCCTTTCCATTATCTCCACCCAGCGAACCTTTCGCATTTGCTTCAAACTTGCCCCTGCAGCTCCAGCAACTCTCCAAAGTGGAAGAAATGGATCTTGGGCAAACGGTTACAATATTTTTGATAGGAATTGCCCTCACGTATGCATGTATACGCGGATACCTGTAGCAGACACGCATGCATACGTATAGGTACTAGTATACGTGTGTTGGTGTATGCTTAGGCATGTATGTATGCGGGTATATAGGTGTGTCTGCGCATGCGCGTATTCAGGCATATGTATCACTATATGCGTAATAGAGTGTATGCGTGTGCGTGTATACGTGTGCCAATCGACGTCCTCCTTAGCGCCTGCAAGTGGAGAAAAGGGAAATTTGTTCCCGTTCTAGGCGTTAAGTAGGAGCCCATTTTATATTGAATACGAAGCTATTTTACTGCCTTTATCTCCTACCACTGTGAGGATCTGGAGGGTCAAAATAGGCTGAAAATTTCGACTCGGGTAGGTAGGAGTATAAGGGCCTATGCAGGAGGTGAGCAGCAAAGAAAGAGCATGTTAGGAGCCCATAGTAGGACTTCTAGCAGTAAACAGACTCAAGTGAGACTGACATAGGATCAAAGGCCTTCAAAATAGGCTGAAAATTTCGACTCGGGGAGAGTCTGCTACCGCGGTGCGTGGAAGGGTCGTCGAAATAACGCTCGCACTTCTCAGTGTTTAGGTTTTAAAGATGTTAACTTATATTTTACGATTAAATTAAAAAGTGATACAACAAAATTTGGACAATGATTATCGAAATAGCCGGGTCTCCCTTTGAGGGGACTCCGGTGAGAGAGACTGGAAGAGCTCTCTAGAGCCGCGCACGAAAGACTTTTCGTCATTTTATATTCGCATTAAGTTTTACATTTTGATTTTGAAAGAACTTCCAACCCAAGTCTCCTAGAAGACTTGAGTTGGAGGAAGCTCCAACGCTGTCGTGAGCCCGCGAATTTAAGACTGACTATCAGGGACTCTTGGTCCCTTTTGATTGTTCATTTGCGGGTGGGGCAAATCGCTGATGTCGTGGAATTAGCTTTGTTACTGCGTTCCCACAGGCGCGATCTTGCTGACGCTCTTTGCTTGGAAGACCTCCGCTGCCCGGGACTTCGGTAACGCATACCTCCGATAGCCCGGGTCTCTGGTAGCCCGCCAGTCTCGCGATAGCGATACATAGCGTTCTCTTGATTATTTTATAAATTTAATGTCCGTTACATTTACACTAAACTGGGTTGAGCCAGGACGTAACACCTCTCCGCTTTAAACGGATGCAGTGCCGTGGCTCTGCATGCGCGAGGCGTACAGCCGGGACGAGAGATCTGGATCAACTCCAGCCAGGTTCCCCGTTGGTTTCGTTAGTGGAATCACCGGTGACGTTAATTCGACGTCGATATCTTCCAAACGCCGAAAGATACTTTCTTCCTTGTTGCCGATGATTTTCCCTTTTCGGTTTCCAAGATGAGCATCTTCGAATGGTCGGTCGGTAGTTTGTCGCCGCGAACGAGATGTTCCGATTTTTATGTCGAAATTGCACTACTCTGCTGGTGTTGGTTTCCAAAATACACTGTTTTCCTCGATGTTGATACAAGTGCCATCTGCCAGTCGGCATTGAGTCCTTGATTGTAAAACCACCTAGCCTGCCTGCAGATTGACCATGTCGCTCCAGGTTCCGAATGGATCGTTGTACTGAGTTCCTCAGGATTGACCATTTATGGTTAATGACCCGGCTAGTGTTATACTTATAGCCGTGGTGTCTTTGCAGCAACGTCCTTGGACCTCGGCTGCAAACCAAGTCGAATCACTTTAGTCTCATGTACAAGACGACAAGATGTCTCGTCCAGTTCGTGGTGGTATTTTTGAAATCCATTTTGGACTAGTGAATTATGCGAGTGCGTTCCGCAGTGTGTGACGATGCGGGAAATTTCGATCTTACATTGAACTATCGCAGTGTCTGAGAGTTCGGATAGTTGAGGCAGTTGTAAATATGTTGGTGTTGGCTCTGGTTCGGTTGAGGGGACGTCACCTTCCTTCACGTGTTTTAAAGACAAGGTTATGACGTTCGAATGTTGATCCTCCTCAGTCATATCCGACAAGAGCCTTAAACTGATGTACCTCGGCAATCTGTGCGAGGGCGACGATTAAACCGAACTAGTGGTGAACGTTCGGTTGGCTCGTCCAAATTCTGTCATGTACGTACAATGTTCAACACACGGCCGATCCCGCGAATTCCCATCCAGGTCTGGTAGTTTTTCCTGCCTGGTGGCCCGCGTGGACTCGGACCTTTTCCTGGATCTTGATTGAGGAGCTCACGCCACTAAGGTCACCGTCGGAACGGTGAGCTCCAGATCCTCTCCAGTTGTGTTCAACACTATTTGGACATTTTTATTTTTAATTTCTGTTCGAATTTTACCGCCGTGTTTTATTTTAAATGATCCGTGTCAGAGGTTCGAGGGACACGGTCGTCTGTTGATTCAGAGGCGCATTGCTTGATCGCAGCGACTCGGTGTCAGATATTTCGATACTTGCACGTTCATTTTATTTCACTTGATAAACTTCGCTTTTTATTGGCACATTGATTAATTTTTATTTCTGTTCGAAATTTATCTCCGTCTTTTATTTTAAATGATCCGTGTCAGAGGTTCGAGGGACACGGTCGTCTGTCGATTCAGAGGCACATTGCTTAATCGCAGCGACTGGATGTCAGATCTTTCGATACTTGCACGTTCATTTTATTTCACTTGATAAACTTCGCTTTTTTATTGGCACATTGATTAATTTTTATTTCTGTCCGAAATTTATGAATGTGAACATTTTTTTCCCGTCATTTTTGCACTTGATTTGTCACTGCAGTTTATAATGCGAAGTTCTTTTATTCGCTCACTTTTATTGTCTATGTTTCGACACTTTTTCGCGATCGATTTTTTTTTGTGACGCCCTTGTGACCTCTAATCGATGAGTCTTGGCATTCTTCATTGATGGCTCTTCTTTCATCTTCGGGGGGAACGCGTTCGTAATTACTAACATTTACATGATTGACCATAATGTTCCGAGATGATTCTATCGACTCGTTTAGGTCTTCCCTTTTTTTCGCGACAATGGCACGTAAGTGGTTTTATATGCTCGATTGTAAGCAGCGATCTTATTTTTGACATTATTTCGTTTACGTCGATTTGGTTTGATTTTACCGCGTCTATGCTTTGGTCGTGCGCACGACATTCGACACATAGCCGATCCCGCGAATCTCTATCCAGGTCTAGTAATTTTTCCTTGCCTGCTGGCCCGCATGGATTTTGACCTTTTTTTCTGGGTTTGGATTGTGGAGCTCAAGAGACTCTAAAGTCACCGTCGGAACGGCGAGTTCCACATTCTCTCCAGTTGTGTTGACTGCAATCATATACGCTACGCCCTTTTTGTTACTCATGCGGTTTCGCCTATAAATATTCCCTTGCTAATTTTTAAACGTAGGATATGTCCCCTTTTAAGATCGACATTTTTTGTTTACGCTAACGTAATAGACGCTACTTGATCTACCTGGTATGATTATCGCATTTTTATTCATTTTAATATAAGAAACAATTTTTGAATAACCAAATTTTTATTCGGTTTTATTGTTTGGTTTTATTTTATTTTCATATAACATTTTTCTTTTCAATAACCAAAATTTCGATTTGGTTTTGTTTGATTTGATTTTGTTTTCATAAAACATTTTTTTTTCTTTTCCAATAACCAACATTTTTATTTGGTCCTGGTTGACTTTATTATACTTTCGTGAAACAATTTTTTAATAACCAAATTCTTATTTGGTTTTATTATTTCATTTAATTTTATTTTCATAAAACATTTTTCTTCTCAATAACCAAAATTTTTATTTTGTTCTGGTTGACATTATAATATTTTTGTAAAACTGTTTTTCTTTTTCAATAACCAAACTTTTATTTGGTATTGTTTGATTTTATTTTATTGTCATAAAACATTTTTCTTTTCAATAACCAACATTTTTATTTTGTTCTGGTTGACTTTATTATATTTTCATAAAACTATTTTTCTTTTTCAATAACCAAACTTTTATTTGGTATTGTTTGATTTTATTTTATTTTTGTAAAACTATTTTTTTTTTCCAATAACCAAAAGTTCGATTTGGTTTTGGTTGATTTGATTTAATTTTAATATATGAAATAATTTTTCAATAGCCAAATTTTTATGTGGTTTTATTGTTTGATTTGATTTGATTTTCATAAAACATTTTGTTCCAATAACCAACCACGGTTCCGTCGGACCGTGGTCGCCCTTGTACTTCTCTCCGACTAGTTGACGGAGGGTCTGATACCGCGATGCTTGGAAGAGTCGAGAAATAACGCTCGCACTTCTCGGTGTTTAGGTTTTAAAAATGTAAGTTAACATTTTTAAGAAACGGTTGAATTTGCGGACATGGCTCAATGAACTTTATTGTAAAGTATCATATTTCCTATGAGAACCCACTTGGAAAATATCGCGATATCAAAATTCGCGGAATGGTAACACTAATAATGAGAAAAACATTTTTTTCAATGCTAATCAAATGGGAAACCTTCAATTTTGATTCGCGACCTCTAAATATTTTTTGACAACACCCCCCTTCCACGAAACTTCGTTTTTGGGTGCCAACTAAAGGTTTTCGGGCACAATGGGTCAGAAAAAAAAAGTTACCCTGAAACGAATCACCCTAATATATACACACATACACACACACACACACACACACACACACACACACACACACACACACACACACACACACACACACATACAAACATATATATATAGGTTATGTGCATGTTATTCAATAAAGCTCTCCAATTATCACAATGATATTAACTAATTGATATAATTTATGTGATACAATAAATAATTATAGGAATTCATTTGTTCTCTTATGCCATATCTGCGACCAAGATGTTACCAAGATGTCAATAGCATAGAGACAGCATGCGTAGCTGTGAGTAGGTAGGTACTAGGTTCGATTCCCATAAAGGTGAAATTTTTTCTTCGAAAAAAAATCATTTCGAAAGGCCAGGGCGTGACAAATTACGATACCGCATGGTACGATTAGATTTACAGTGTAGATTTTTTTTGGCAGTGTACCGTGACGCGTCTTTACATAAATGGACACATATACGCAGAAACACATACATTTACACACACGTGAGCATATCCATTATCAGGAATAACTTATGGGTACACCATGGTTTCCATGAGGCGTCGTTCAGGCAACTGAAGGCCCTCATCACAGTGGCGTAGCGTGGATTTTTGCCGCCCGGGGCTAACCCTAAATTTGCCGCCCCCCTCCCTATTTTCGCAACTGAGTGCCGCCCGCCGCCGCCGCCTCACATCTGCGCCGCCCGGGGCCATGGCCCCCTCTGCCCCCCCCCCCCACGCTACGCCACTGCCTCATCATTCTGCCTTTAATGGCCCTCAGTAGCAAAGTATGACCGGCCACTAAGGGCCCATGTGAGGCTACCCGATTAGGGCCCTATTAAAGTTAGGGAAATTCTATATGGGCCCGACCAAAGCCCTAGTTCAATTTCCGCACGGAGAGATTGCAAAGCCTGGAGAATATTTGCCAACATATTTTTTTGCATTAAACACAATTCTAAAAAAGCTAAAATTAAATTAGTTCTCACCAGTATTTAAGGCGATATTACCGTCTAGAAGCTTGTTTTTTAAGTACTTTTTAGGAATTAATTTTGCGAAAACTATCAAACGTATAGTGCCGGGGTTTTTGACGCATATTAAGACATGTTTTAACTAGCAACACAAATTTTTATGAAAATTTTTATTCAAATGTATACAAATAATGCGCTGTTATGCAGGTCGTGGCGTGAGCCGCTCGTCCACTCGGGCGCACGGGTTGCGGTGATCCTAGTCGTCTGAAACAGAAGAACAATTTGTTTTTTAAATTTATATGAATGTAGTTATCGTCTGAACTAGAACTGTTAGTACAATTTTTTTATCGGAATCGCAGCTGTTTGAAAATTAAGGTTTATTTTTCCCGGAAAATTGTCAACTAAAACATGAGCGCGGGACTAAAATATTCAAGCGATCGATATGATTCTAGTTCAAACTCTATAGTCTTAGACTCTATAGAACTTTGACCTATCTGAAGGTTCCCTCGAAATGTGTGCAAAACCCGAAGTCAATCGGTCCAATCGTTTTTTGACGAAAAGCTCGACTTGAAAAATGTCGTTTCGAGAAAAACGCGTTTAAAGTTTGCCATACATTGTAACTTCAGTGTTGTTACAATGTCGTAACAACACTGTTACGACTGAACTTACGGTGGATTACAACTAATTTGAGTAACTTACCCTTAATCAGTTATACCGGGACCATACAGACCACCTTCCTCAGCTTCAAACAAAGAACACTGAGCCGCACTCGCTTCTCTTCTGGTGGTCCGCGCCTCTTTAAATGGGGTAGACCTATGGGACAGACCGTTGTCTCTACGCTCTGCGTATTGTTATGTGTTAGGGCGGATTTTGATTCCCAATACATCCATAATTTTTAGGATTTGCTTGAATTCTTTGTAAAAAGTGACGACAGCTAAATAATTAGCAATATCTAAAGTGTTATTGCCACAGGGCAAATGTGTTGGGGCAAACATCCAGATAGTTAAATTGAAGCTTGTAAGGGTACCTTGCGTGTTGGACTACAAGGGGAGCAAGGGATAGGGAAATTCCCCAAGCCGGTATACAATGGACACAACGGTCGAGGTACGACGGTTGAGGGGGTGACTGCCTGCCGCGCCCCAACGCACCGCAGCCTTCAAGCCTCTTCAACTATGGGAGTTCTACGAATTTCAAATTAATATTTTCAGGACACATTTTCAGAACCCCAAACTATAAAAAAAGCAAAAAAAAATAGAATTTTTGAAGTTTCTAGACGGTAATTCCGCCTTAAGTATCATGTATGAGGAATACAGCTTTTTTAGCATCACATGCTCTTGAATTTCCATCTACAAAAACATGCTTTGTACTTTGTAAGATTGGTGGTGATGCAGGTGCGATTAAAGCTTGACCGGCCTTATAAATGTTTAGGTTATACATACCTTATTCCCACGATGTTGACACATTTGAAGCCGTTCCTTTGGGATTGAGAAATAGAAAGAAATTTTCTAAAACCAAAGCTTTTGAATTGAAATATACTGGCGCATGGAAATTTCCACGTAGTATGTAGAAACTGATGTTCATACATGGGATGCTGAGGCAATTATAAGGCAAGCTTCAATAGAGCCTCATTAGTCTAAGCATTAACAGGGGCCAATTGGAAGAGAGTCTGGCAGAGCTTAATAATAACAGTCCTTTCAACTTCCGTAGAGCCATTTCAAAATTGCCTGATTTCGTGCCTAAATACGTCCGTCCCGATCATGGCGAAATCAGGATATTCTTAATGAACGTCACCCGTAACACCCCCTGATCATAGTCTGATCCTGATCAAACAAACTTTAAGAAATTTCTACGCGGGTCTCTTTGATACGTTCGTGCTTTCATCCTCGACCTGTTGGAAGAATGATTTTCGTTAATTTTTGAAATATTTTTCCGTAAACCCACTTATTTCAAGTTATCAGGCAAAATTTATACAGCTAGTTTTTCTTCTTCCTCTACCGTGTAGCTCGATCTCCCTTCACATAAGGGAGTGAGGCCCTCCTTTTACGTTCGACCTCCGTGAAAATCCGCGAGTATACCGAAATCCGTTTCACAGACGTGCCGAATTGAAAGAAAATACGAGCGCGTTATTTCAGGCATCCGGCATGGGTGTTAGCCCCGCCAATTTTCCAGCTGAGAGCTACGAAAGCAAAGCCCTCGCCCCCCTACGATTTATACCTCTCAGGGCGTCAAAGCTTCGCCTATTCAGCTTCTCTAATCGACCCGGCTCTTCTTCTCCCCCCCCTCTCTCTCTCTCTCTCTCTCTTTCTCTCTCTCCCTCTCTCTTTTCGTTTTCCTATTTTTACCAGTGAAATACGAATCTACAAGTTACGAAGAAAAAAGGAAAAGAGAGGAGTTCTATGGAAAGCCAGCTAGTGATCGATTTCGTTCGATGCATATCTGTACAAAATTAGTTTAGGTGGAAACGAAAGAACTTTTTGATTCATTAATTCCATAAAAATAGCGATAAATATTATGAATAATCGCAATTTATATAATGGAATATTTGAATCTAGTGTGAAATACTGCGTAAGGTTCACGGAAATAGGCAAATATTCTCGTAAAAATAGGATTATGAGTTTGTTTGGTTTGGGAAAGGGAGAGGGAGAGAGAGAGAGAGAGAGAGAGAGAGAGAGAGAAACCTGCAATGGGCGTATAAGCACAAATATACTATCAAACATACGTAAGGTTCACATGACTCATACACTAATGCTTATCCTGCTGGCTTGGTTCGTGATATGGAGGGTGTTGGTGTGTACACTACTCCAACAAGTTTCCGCGAGACGTTTACCAAACCGAATTTAATTCGCGTGTCTTCTCGTGGCACGAGTCCAAGATAAGCTCGGGCGCGCTCCTCATGCCTGCACGCGAGGCATTTTCCTCGTGAATTAAAGTCAACGGTTCGCAAAAAGGGAGTGAAAAAGACAGGCAGAGAGAGTGAGATAAAGAGAAAGAAATGCCTACCACCGCAAGGATCATGGGAGCCTCGACCCGGAATTGACTAAAACGCTTCTCACGAACCAAGCATTGGCATGGGAAGGACCATCTCATCCGTTTTACGCTTTGTGCCAAAAGACAGTGCAACCACATCAATCACACCTTCAACGTGAATTCGATCAAACACGTATATCCATATAACTCAACAAGAATAATATCTCTAGACTGGGATTTAGTGGTGCTTGAGAGTAAATTAAAGCCTCCCCTCCGCCAGACTTGTTGTGTTAAATATAACATAAGCCGGAAGAAGTTTTCATTTTATATTTTATTCAATTAAAATTAATCTTATAAAACATCTCATTAACCCGTTGACACCGGCGCTACAACTTGCGTTACTCACGATCTGGCGGCTTCGTTAACGCTTTCCTTTACAGAGCGGCTACTTTCTCGTGATTAGTAACGAATTATACCTGAATATCGACTGAATAATTGAGTTCATAACATCTTTGTAATTGAATATGACAAAAATGTTGCCACTCAGAAACCTAAAAGAGTAAGGACGTTTTGTCCTATTTTTAAGGGTTAGCCAGCACGATGTTGTAAATATTTGAAAAATACTATAAAAAAATAAATAATTACTTATTACAAATAACAATTACCACATAACTAATTATCAGTTCTAGTTATAATGATTGAATTGAAATTAAATAAGTCCTATTTTATTTCAATGAATATACTTTGAATTTCTTAAATCACCAATGAGTAAATTAATTTTGAACAAGATGGAAAATTGTTCTACTTGCCAAAACCAATTTAACGAACGACATATTTGGTGGTATGCGCCGTCCAATGGGACATTCAAGTGTGAGCCACGCACCGGTCTTCCAAAGAATCTTCTCGGGCGGTGTTTAATCCGCTTTTTCGCATCGAGCTCGGAACCTTTTTTATCGTACTTCACAAAGGGATCGCGATCAATCAAGATTTATCATTCAAAGCCTTGGCAGTACGCGAGCGGAAGAGGAAGAGAAAGAGGACTTTTGAATATGTTTTAAACGCAAAAGTGTGCAACGAGTTGTTAAGAGCACCGTGTATACTGAACGAGAAAAAATACTATTTAATTTGTGCATAAATTTAGATAGTGCCTCATAATTACAATTCAGTGTCTGTATTCAACGAATCAGAACTATGCATGAAAAAAGTTTAACTGGCGATCTCGGTGTATCTATATTAGTGAAAGCGGAAAAAAATGTTACGATTGTTGATCCTGTTTTTTGCACGACTCTTATATCCTTTACTGTTCTATAGCGGAACTTTCGAAAGGCTGTCGAGTGATTTTCATCCCCCCCCCCCCCCCCTGTCACCGCCCTTTCGAAAGGGCAGCACAGGCAGAGCTCGCGCTCGCACTCGAGAAGTTTTCGAATAAACTTTCTCCTCCCTCCTTGTCTCTCTTCTCTCTCTCTCTCTCTCTCTCTCTCTCTCTCTCTCTCTCTCTCTCTCTCTCTCCCTCGATCTATAGATATGTACGCGGAGAAAGAGAGACAGTACGTTGAGTACGAAGGGAAGGTATGACGAGAAATGGGCACCAGTCTCGTCACCGTCGTCGTCGTCGTGCCACATAAAATATGGATTATTCCGGCAGCAGTCATTTGCATTTGGAAAATAAGCCGACAAGTTTGAAGCGCATTTGAAGCGGCGGGGGAAAACGTTGTGATCGCTCTATATTACTGTGTTTTCTCAGCGACATTAACGAGAGGAGAAGAGGAAAGTAGTAACAGAAATTATTTTCGAGAGCCAAGCAACTTTTCTGAAAAGCTTCTTCCCTGGCGAACCATTTCGACGCCTCAGTTGATAAAAAAAGGCTAGTTCCGAATCTCCATTAATCATTTGAAACCAACGGCCAACTTAATAGGTGTAACTTATGGTGGATTACTGTGGCGATGTTTGTTTCGTGCAAACGGAGACTAAACAAAATGAAGAGGCAAGATGCGGTATGAATAAATCGGGAATACGTATTAATAGCGGGGCTTATATTTGATGCAGAATACCAGAGAACGTGAATGATTGCGCAACAATGGAGAACGACGAATAATATTTACTACGTTTATGTTCCTACATAAAATATTTCATTACTCTCCCGTGGAGTATGATTAAATATTTAGTATCGCATTGTAGATCGAACACGTGAATGATTGCCAAACGTTGTGGCGCTTATTTCTGTGGCGGCATACTATATGCAAAGACTTTTGATTTAAAATTTCAGCTGAATATTTAAAGCGAAGTATTGTGAAAAATGTCGTTTTTACACATGAGGCATTCCACGTCACTTGAGCCATCAAAAAAAAAATCCACAAATAATTCTGAAAATTCGAGTCACTTTATTGAAAAATATTCACCGAGTGTCGATTTTTTTTTAATTCTCACTTTTTTTCTTGTTGACTACCATTTTTAAACATTTTTCCATTCAAATGGCTGTATCTTTGGCAGGATTTGACGTATTTACATTCGTAAAAAACGAAAATGTGCGTCTTTTTATAGCCTTCCAGAAAAATATTAATTTAGATTTTATTGAGCAAGTCGAACGTCCGTTTCAGGGCAAAATATGCAAAAATATTTTTTCCTCAAGGAAAGACACTCGTTATTTTATTTTTTTAAATTTCCTCGAATTGTGAATACGAAAAACAGATTTTTGGTATTTTTTATATTATGGGGTTCCGAAACACCGTGAAGTAACAGCTTTTTAAATTGTTTTATTAATATTCGATTAAAGAGTGTGGAGCGCTTCAAGGCTCCATTACATATGACATATATGTCATATGTATTTCAAAAACCTGGTAAACACACAGCGATTGCTCCACCCTCTTCAATTGAATATCAATCAAATTAAAAATAGCTGTTACTTCACGGTGTTTAGGAATTCCGTAATATAAAAAATACCAAAAATCCGTTTTTCGTATTCACAATTCGAGGAAATTCTTAAAAATAAAATAACGAGTGTCTTTTCTTGAGAAAAAAAATGTTTTTGCATATTTTGCCCTGAAACGGACGTTCGACTTGCTCAATAAAATCTAAATTAATATTTTTCTGGAAGGCTATAAAAAGACGCACATTTTCGTTTTTTACGAATGTAAATACGTCAAATCCTGCCAAAGATACAGCCATTTGAATGAAAAAATATTCAAAAGTGGTAATCAACGAGAAAAAACGTCAGAAATTTTTAAAAAATGTCGACACTCGGTGAATATTTTTCAATAAAGTAACTCGATTTTCGAGAATTATTTGTGGATTTTTTTTACTGGCTGAAGTGACGTGGAATGCCTCACATATATTTGGTGCTTTATACGCGGACAAAAAAAGTTCAGCGGCGGTGCCTACCACGTCTTTCTATCTAATATAAGACGCAGTGGGCACCGTCATTTATCGCAATGCAGTCATCGCTTACGATACAAAATATTCATTTAACTATCGATTCCCAAAAAGTCTTAACTTCCGAGGCAAACTCGCAATAGTCTCCCTTGAACTAATAATGGTGAAGGTCGTTCTTTTTAAATTCAGATTGCGCTTGGCTAGGGAACTACGAATGAAAATGGAATGCTCTATGCGCTCTTGATTTCGCCGCATATTGAGGGTAGTAATGAATACTGTATAATGCCGTATTCGTACATTCCATCAGCGTTGCTCACGTTCGACAATGAGGGACATTCGTACGTCAATTCCATTTGTACGCGCTATTGAGTTTGCGTGGGTAAACTCTCAGGGTGAAAACCAGGCACATTTTTTGACGACGATTTTCCCATCTAGACTCTTTCTATAACGCACTGAGGGTCGTTGAATTTCATTTTCTCGCAGGAAAAATAGAATACACGGTGGACAAGTGGCCGCGATGGAAAGGCAGAGAGGAAGTTGCCCGCGAGAGTAGCTCGATAGGAGAAAACTGCCGGGACCATGTGTCGCGTCATTACAATTCCCATGCAAATCGAATGAACCAATCACAAGTCCTCGCGAGGGACTCGTCCGACCTCTCCGACATCTTTTACCCCCGATTCTTTTTTTCTCCCACTTCGCTCTTACCCAATTCCCTTCCTCTCTTTCTTTCTCGTTTCACTTTTTCACCCTCATCTCTTTTTTCATTGTACCTTTCTGTACCTTTCGCTTGATCTCAGTGCTTTTCCTCCCTTTCCATTGACCTGGTGTTCACTATTTTACCTTTTCACCTTTCTCTCGGCGGCCCTTCCGCTCTTTTGAGCAGACGAGATTGAAGGAGCTGTTGGTTCGAAAAAGAATCTCTCCTCTCTCTCCCTCTCTACTATTGTTTCGGTGTCAGTTTAATTTTTTTTTCGTCTCCTCTACTCCTTACAACCAACATAAATTAGTAGCAATATTGGAAGAACGTTTTTTTTCGTAAAAATATCGACTAGAAATGGATACAGATCAACAGCCGATTTGGTGCCGCAAAACTATATTTTTTCTGAACCTTATCTTTATACTGCTACTATTTTAACACTTAATATTGATATTCTACGTAAGAAAACGCAAATATACTATTTTGTTCATAATATCTGACATTATTGAAAAATTTAAGTTTTATTAAATATTCTTACATTGCGTAAGCTACTCGTTCGTGATTTTCATGAGCGAGACTTGTTATGGCAGTCACGCATCAAACTCCAAACATAATCAGCTATGATGTGTGTGTCCGACCGCACGTGATACTTAACTTCCATGATTTTTATGCTTACCCGTGCGGAAACTTGACAAGACATCCCTCATCAAAATAAAGGAAATAAATAAAATATAAGGCATAGCAATCTCGACAGGCGTTGACATAATAAGGGCCTTTGTGGCAATCCCTGTCGGGATTGCCACACTAGGACCAGGGTTGGACATTATAGGGACGGACCAGTATACATAGCTTCTACTAAATCGTTTGTGGTATTTTAATTAATAAACTCAATTATTCGATAATAGGCAAAAATCGGATAAAAACGTCAGGACATAAAATATGTATTATATATTACATTTACAAACCCTTCAAAAAATTACATATTATTGTGGTGCCTTATTCAGACATGGAGTGATGCTAGCGCGTATGTTTGAACAATCCCATTTGGTTTTTTGACATTTTTATAGTGACTAATTCTCGTTCAATACTTTTCATAGGAAAAATAATTGCCTCCGAAGATTTTGATGATATTTTCCACTCATGAACCTTATCCGATTGTGTACGATAAGTAAATAGATCAGTTTTGGTTTTCCAGATATTACCTTCAATCGAAAAAGATTCTAGACATCGATTGGATCCGAATATTTTTCTAATTTCTACTACACATCCATTGCTTGAAAGCACAACGTTATATGGCGGGTAGTGCTAATTGTGGTGCTATTATTAAAAATCAGTTTTTCGGCAATTATTTTCTCGGCTTTAATCACCTTTTTTCGTAACTGAAATTTCGGAGAAATTTCTTTTGGCCGCTCAAAGAAATTGTCTTTTTTATTCTGTCTGCGACAAAACTGAACCAGAGGCCTATTTGAACTTCTGATAGAACGTTTTATTTTTCCAAGGTATTTTTCGAAGGGGAAGCCATTTATTTTGCACAAGCTGCATCAAAAATTATCAACGCCATCTACTACATGGCAAAGCAAACACCTAACAGAAAAATTCTATTGATATTAACTAACCGCGTCTATTTGATTTTTTTAAATTTCAATTAACTAGATTTTCCGTGGAATCAAATTTTTCCTATTGCATTCCATTATTGGAATTATTTATTTTAATTATATTTATTTATTCAAACCAAAATCTATTTAATATCGTCCAATAACTAAATATTTTATTTAATCGTAATAAATCTGTGATTCGGTTTTATCTGTTCAAAAAACAATTTAGTTAAATTCGCTAAATGGATCTATTTGATTAAATTTTTTTTTAATCAAATAGAATTTTTGTAGAGTCGCCCATTTTTCTATTTAATTGAACTAATGGTCTGTCTTTATTGCAACACTCATATCAAAGGGGGGTGGAGAGAGATGAATTACACACACACACACAGCGCGCGCGCGCGCGCGCGCGCGTGTGTGTGTGTGTGTGTGTCATGTTTGAAAAATCTGTAGCATGTTATTCGATAAAACTCTCTAATTATCACAATGATATTAACTAATTGATATCATTTATATCATACAACAAATAATTGTGGGAATTCATTTGGTCTCTTATGCCCTATTTGCGACTAAGATGTTACGAGCATTCGGTAGCATAGGGGCAGCGTGCGTAGCCATGAGTAGGTAGGTACTAGCCTTGATTCCCATATAGATGAAGTATTTTCTTCGAAAAATATCATTTCGAAAGGCCAGCGCATGACGAATTACGATACAAAATGGTTGTAGAAAAACTCTCAATTAAGGCGGGATATACATCTACAACGATCAAAAAATTGATTTCGTTTTTTTTTCTTCTTTAAACGATAGAACTATAGATGTAGAATATATTTCCAACGTTTCAAAGCAAAATTCGAAAAACTTCAAACGTTACAGCCCGTCAACGCTGTGCTTCACCGCTCGGATTCGGAGCGGGCGTGAACTTCAAACGCGTTTTTCTCAAAACTGCATTCTCGAAATTGGCGTGCAGGATTACTCAAAAACTATTAAGCCGATTGAGTTGAAACTTGGTAGAAATATTGATAATATTGGTACCTTCTACTTGACGAGAATTGTTTTTGAAAAATTGCAGTAAAAACTACTTTCCGAATCAACATTTTACAGCAATGTTGCGTGAAATGTTGATTTTTTTTGTAAATGCGTGCCATTTTCTTCAATTTGCATTTTCTTCATTTTAATTACCGTCACATAAAAACTATACATGTTCTAACTGAAAAAATGTTTGAAGTTTTTTACAAACAAAGTCTACAGGAATCTAGACTGCACGCCGATTCGCAACTCCTGCGGCGACCTTGCTGTAACACTCTGCCACAGCTCCGCAATTTTGATGATGAATTAATTTGATGATGAATTAATAACAAAGACATTTTTTAAGGAAAACAGTGAAGAAAACCCGAATAGGATTGAATTCCTTTTTACACTGTTTACACTGCCATTCCGTTACAGATGGTTGGGCCCAGTTCGGCCTGGAATAAAATTCCCACTTTTCATAAGTCGATATCTCCGAAACTAAACGGTCAAAGTTTGTCATTTTTTTTATATCAATCCCACAATAGTACTGCGTACACGTGTGTTTTTATTTAAAAATCCTAAAATCCGTTTAGAATCTATATCGAGAAATGCGAGCAAACTCCTATCGGTTTACGTGTTAGGTTTAGGGATCGCGAACAAAAATACCCATATTCAATTGCAATTATCTTATGAACTAAACGGTGAATTGAATTGAGTTTTTGGGCATCAGTCCATGAAGGTCATATCTACACCATACTTAGATTTCAGCCAATTCCTAAGATTTGACGAAAACTACAGAACTACCTTAATCTAAATAGATCCCATTTAAATTAAATATGTTTTTTTTTGCAGTGTACCGTGACGCGTCCTTGTATAAACGGACACATATACGCAGAAACACATACATTTACACACACGTGAGCATATCCATTGACAGGGATAACTTACGGGCACACCATGGTTTCCATGAGGCGTCGTTCAGACAACCTTGAAGGCCCTCGTTATTCTGCCTTTAATAGCTCTCAGTAGAAAAGTGTGACCAGCCTCTGAGGGCCCATGTGAGGCTATCCGATTGGGGCCATGATAAAGTTAGGGAAATTCTATACGGGTCCGACCAAAGCCCTAGTTCAATTTCCGCACGGGTAGTGGAAGCATTCTCCTTGTTTTATTCTGAATAAGCCAAGATTTTCTGCGAATTTATCTTTATCCTTTATTTCTATCCCGACGTAAGAAGAAAAGGCACTTTTCACGAAACCAGTAATCGTTTTTCTGATTTTTTAAATAACCTGCTCTCCGCATATTAAACAAAATGTATAAGGGTAGATCGAACAAGCTCGTTTTCGCTTTGCTGCCGTTGACACATCACGGAATTAATTTATAACAGCATATAATATATAAACGAAGAAGATATTTTTAAATGAACTGCTACCGATACTGACTATGCAATTAAAATTCGTTGGAAAGCCGTGGGTAGTAACTTGAATTATAGGTTAGTATAGGTCTCACCAGTCGTCACTTGACAAAAAATCATACGAATTTTGCCGGCACCACGAATTTTATTATTGACTTGTGTTATTCATTATAATTAAATTTTGTAAACTGAGCCACAGTAAAATTGGCTTTAGGAAACAAATTGAAAACCATTCCTGATTTATATTACAAGGAACATTATTGAAGTGTCTTCGATTTTGTTAAAACTCAAATATGTGATAAAACGTTTAAAACTATGGGACACGTATTCTTTTGTTTGTCGGAAAACGGTTTTAAGAGGGGAAATCGCTCCTGAATGAAAGGCGTGTTACCCCTTAATTCAATATTTTTCAATACTTCTATTGTGTAATTTCATCGCTTTACATTAGAAAAGTTTTGATTTTTGTTTCATTCAGACCGGTGAACTGCTTGTGGGTGAAACTGCAAAGCACCCCGCGACACGCCTTCCTTTGAGGGGCGGTTTCCTCCCTTCAAGCCATTTTTCCTCCGACAAAAAAAGAAGTCCAACAGTTTTCAATGCTTTATCACATATTTAAGTTTAAAAGAAATCGACTAAAGAGGCAATTATTGATATATATATTTCTCTCCATGACGCCATTTTTTACAAACACAATGCGTGGGTACAATTTTTTACAAGGCTCTCGAACTGCCCAATCTCTATTTCGCTCGCATCCCAATTCTGTCGTGATTTTTCATAGATCCCATAGCCCGGTATAGAAGTTTCTTATCTGCGCGGAAATAAGATGAAGCGCACCACGCGAAACGAGGTCTCGATTCTCGTCGGGAAAAGTGGGCGTTACTCCTACCATGGGGAATCTACGACAAGAGCATTTCTATTCCCGGAATATAAACGATCGTGTCTCAATAGAAACGGGAAAATAAATCCACCTACGCCTGTTTCCCGGGCGGCAATGATCGTTTTCATCCTGTATATATACGCACAATATATATCCCATTGCGAGCCGATATACAGATACGCTTCGAGTTTTTCTTGGGGCTGCGTTGCACCCTTTACTTCATCCGCGAGGGCTTCTCGTGAGAATAGGATATATATGGGTGTATAAATGTATATGTACGGCAACAATATATACGGAAAAAATGTTCGCGATCCGACCTGAGCGCGCGCTGGTGTGTGTGTGTGTGTGTGTGTGTGTGTGTGTGTGTGTGTGTGTGTGTGTGTGTGTGTGTGTGTGTGTGTGTGTGTGTGTGTGTGTGTGTGTGTGTGTGTGTGTGTGTGTGTGTGTGTGTGTGTGTGTGTGAGAGAGAGAGAGAGAGAGAGAGAGAGAGAGAGAGAGAGGGCACGAATGTGGTGGTGGGTTGTGAAAAGAAAAAAATAAACGTCGAAAGGACCTCACAGACGATCGCTGTTTGCTGGCAATCAATGAATCAGCCACGATCGGAGCAAACCCTTGACTCGATCAATGCGATATTTACTGAAGAGCATCAGCCAGTTAAATCAAAATTCCTTTTGATTTATATCAGAACGTGATCCCATTTGCTTTTATCAGCTCTAGTACGTCTCTGCCTACTCGCATTGCCGCAGACCTGTGCTGACTCAGTTTGTCAAAGGGAAAGCCTTGTGGATGTGAGAAAAAATGTATTAATGATCATGGCGGATGTAGTGAAAACATTCTAATAGGTTGAAAGATCACTCCACAGAAAAAAACGAGTATTTTCCTTTGCGCCTGAGTCCGTATATTACGAACTTGTAGATCAATAAACAATACTTCACTGATCAACGATAGAAAAATATGTGTGTGACGCGCAGAAATTAACTACGTGTTCAACATATTTTTTTATAAGTCCCGCTGTAACTTCCCGAAAATCAAAAAGCGTACGTTTGGGCAAAGGAAAGTCATAGAGAAAAGGTCGGGAAATAACCGAGACTGGACAGAAAAAGTATCAAGTACTGGCAGGACTTTTGGCGATATAACCGAGTAAAATACATAGTATTAGGTGGTACTTATACTTATTATTTCACAAATATGACAAAACCATAAGCATTAGTGCTCGCTGTAAGTATACCACTTCTGTGCGTGGTACAACAACGGATCAAAATTTTATCGGTCAACGATTGTACCTTGGTTACCCGAAGTACTTCGCTCGAAGCAACCGGGCAGATTGTTGGCGAAATACATCCAGGTAATGTCTTTGCGGCCAGAACATTGTATTTTTCTGAATAGGCGTTTAAAAACAACAAACCACCCGTTTCACTTTTTTATCTTACTAAATGATTTGGTTATTCGTTATGTTTGAATCATTGTAATGCCGGTATTTATGATAAGCATTTTTATCCTCGTGAATTATCGTTGATGAAATTAATTTTTTTAATGGTGAATAGAATTACAACAGATGTATTAGTTTCATCCTAATCAATTATAAATATCTTTGATGAGGTAAAAAGCAAAGCAGTGTTACACAGTTCTTAGAGGCAGGCTCCGCTTTTCAGGAAATGCCAATGTTGTGACCGGGTATACATTACGTGAAAGATTACCTGTGTACAAAATTCAGCGGGAAAAAGTACAGCCGCTTATCTGCCTTCCCTAGATAATATCAGGCCATGGTCAGACATTCTAGCGTAGATCAGGTTCGCCATGTAACAGGTCTTAGGCCTGGCCCCCATCCGCCGTTAGTTTTTTCGGGAACGGATTAGCAAACTGGACAGGAAAATGGTGAAGTACTGGAAGGGCTTTTGGCAATCTACCCGAATAAAATAGATAGTATTAGGTGGTACTGATACTTACAATCTCACAAGTATCAAAAAATCATAAGCTTAAGTACACGGTGTAACCATAGCACTTCTGTGCGTGGCTCACAGGTCGTACTTTTATCCTCGTGCGATGGCACCTTACTTACGCGAAGCGCTTTGCTTGAAGCCACCTGGCGGATTTTTGGCGAGATACATTCAGGCGAAGTCTTGCCAGCCGGAACATTGATATTTCCTGACAAGACGACGAGACCTTCAAAAGCCACGAATGACCTGCTTTACTTTTTGGCCTCATTAAATAATTTGGGTATTCGTTATGCTCAAATCATTAGTTATTGTAATGCCGGTATTTATGATACTTTTGATGGTGAATAGAATTACGATAGATGTATTCGTTATATCCTAATCAATTATAAATATCTTTGATGCGGTAAAAAGCTTTAGACAGTTCTTAGAGGCAGGCTTAACTTTTTAGGACATGTCAATGCTCGCAATGTATCCTGGCCAGAAGATTGTAGTTTCTAAACATCGAGGGTAAGCCGTAAAACGATTTTGCAATCTTCCCGATTTGTTCCATGAGCGGGCGAGGTCAAATAAATCGGACAAGGCAAGTCTGGTCAGGGCCCAACACAAAGTAGGGAATGCCCGGTCACATTTCTGCACGGGTTGCTCGCAATGTATCCCGGCCAGAACATTGTAATCTCCAAACATAAAGGGTAAGTCGTACAAAATGATTTTGTGATCTTCCTCGTCTGTTCCATGAGAGGGCTCGGTCAGGTGGATCAGACGAGGCAAGCCTGGTAAGGGCCCGACACAAAGCAGCGAATGCCCTGTCCCATTTCAATACAGGTAATGAAAGGAAAAATGGGTGCGTTCAAGCACCTACTACTTTGTTTCTTTCGCCTGTCTGAAGTATCGAGAATAACATTCGCAGAACTTGGTGAACAGAAGATTTTCTGATTAAGTCGACGACTATTCATTCGACTCTCGCTTACGAACAATGAAAGACCATATATCCTGAGCTGATGAAACACAGTACAGATCTTGCGTGCTTTGACTTCTCCCGTTTTGACAGAAGGAATTCCGAAAAGGATATGTCTTCCTAATCGCCAACAGACATATATTACAAGCAGAGAGTGTGGTGAAACTGGTCTTTCTACTTGTTTGGCTTGCACATATGTACGGCAAGTGTCTAGCACGGGCCAGTACTCATGTAGGGTTGGTAGAGATGAAAGACCTCCCGAGGGCATACGCATTATCATCTCTGAAACATTAGTTGCCTTGTTCCTATCTTCTCCCGTGCTCCGCTATCTGCGGAACCCACCCTGCTCTTCATGGATTACTTCAGCTCGAGATCTCTAACGGGCTAACAATACGAGAGCAGCTGCATAACGTATACGATTCCTGTAGAAAATGCAACCGACATTGTAATCCAACCGAAAGATAACCCTTCCATTATCAAAATAATATCCATCTGCGTTTTAGAACCATACAGCGATTACCCCTCCGTTTGGACAAAATAATGTTCATCGTCGGAACGTCGGATCATCTCTCCCAATGGCCGGACATTTTCAGCCGACCAACCATTTGCTTGAAGAACAATTTTCGTATTCTAATCCATTGTCATGCTCTCTTGAATGTTGCAATAAGAGTCATCGAATAGTTAATGAGGCAAGTATATGTTGTTACCTAGTCTATTTTCTAGTTTTTGACTGACATAATTTATAATACAACTGACGCGGTTTTTCTATAGATAACTTTTGATCGCACAGTACCGAAATCATATTCGGTGCAATGTACAACGAACTCACTTGATCAACGAAGGAAAATTGTCAGCCGATTCAACCATTTATCAGAGAACACTTTTACATTTTCATCAACTTTCGTTGAAATTTGCAACAATATTTATGAAGCAGTTAAATCGGTAAGTATATCTTGTTAACTATTCTGTTTCCTAACTTTCGACTGACATCATTTGTAGTACCAAAATCGCATTCAGCGCAAGATCACGACACAAAATTCTTTCTCATTCGAAAAATCGATCGACCGTCTCACTTACGAATTTATATTCGTCCCTGGACGAATAAAAGCGAAACCTCAACATTTCGTCAGCATCCGTGAGAGGCTTCGTCCGAGGTTGCCTAAATAGTTAACAAGAGTACAAATGGGTATCGCTCGTGGTCGTAAAGTTCGAGAATGGAGAGGCCAAGAAACCATGTACACAACGGTCGGAAAAGGAGGAAAAAAGAAACAGGAAAGAGATACAGAGAGCTGGGAATGTTGTTACGTTTGCGGTGTATGCACTTTCGCATATACCCATGTTTTTGTCTGTCTCCGGCTGCAAGTGTGGTTGAAAAGGGGAAGAAATAAAAATCCACGTAAAGCGAACTCGGCGGGAATCGGAGTAACGGGGCGTAGTATGAAATGGAAGGAGTACACGTGGTGCCACGTAACCGAGAGCTTCTTTCGTTTTTCTCTAGCCCAAATAGGTATAACCTCGATAAGGACAAAGAGGAAGAGCGGGAGTGATGAAGAAGGTGAGAGAGAGAGTGAGAGAGAGAGAGAGAGAGCGAGAGAGAGAGAGAGAGAGAGAGAGAGAGAGAGAGAGAGAGAGAGAGAGAGAGAAATAGGGAGAGAGAGAGGAGTGAAACAGGAGGACAAAGGGAGAGACGGTTCACAACGTAGCCGGTATACGAGAGACTCATTAACATTTTTACGAGATCACGTAGTGCGAGGGTACGAGTCCGACCGTATAGCTCCAGAAAAGGCAGACACTACATAGCGCGAGACGTTGCGATTTGTCGACTCTTCGCCAAAGGATTAAATGAGAGTATATGTCATTCGTTGTCGGCCACGCGTATATAAAAAATGCATACACATATATACAGGCGTTAAATCTTTTTACGAAGTAATTCGATACACGACGATTGTTCGACGCCATAATTAACGCCAGGGGCACGTGGGGTCCATACTGACCCATCCCCATCTCAAAGTACGCTCCTGAAATAGCAGACGGTAATTTCGGAGTCTGGGTTCCTCCCGTAATTCAATTAGCCTTTGTGGGAAGAGATTCTGACCGTTAATATCGCCGAGGAGTCACCAGTTTTTACTCACAATCAGCATTCAACGAAAATGAACTTGTGGCCCGATTTGTCTCGAAATGCCCTTTTGCAATAGTGTTTTGTAGTGGTAAGGAAATTTGGGTTTTCTTGCATATACTAATAAAATACATTTGTTCCTCCCTAAAAATGAAATACACTGGGTGGAAATTATTTTTTCCAACAACTCTTGTGTCAAAAACAAACAAGGTATAAAACATTAATCGATAATCGTATAGTTCATTGAATATATAATCAATGAACCCATGACACAAAAAAATTGCGACTTTATAAATCACCACCGCATTTTTAAAATTCTGCAACTTTTTTATAATCCATCTTGCGCATGTTTAACTTTTCTCGCTCGCAGCACGTTCTCACCGATGTCAGTTTCGGAAAATCCACTATTCTGTTCCTCGCTAATAAGATCCATGTACACATAAACCCCATTATCGTTTATAAAAAGCATTTTACATTACGGTGACGCATACGGTTTTAGGGACTTTTAGCATAGGGTTTTAACAGGACTTACTTTTTAGGGACTAACGTTTTCACAGCTCACACAATGACTTTGCAATCATGACTTCGCATTTGCGACTCGAATGCTCGAATTTGTAAAAGAGGGCTTTGCGAAATAATGTTCAAACGCTTGAACATTGCGAATTCGAGAATAGCTGGGACTATGGAATTCAAATCCCGCAAATAAATATCGCGCTCGGTACGATTTGCATCTTGGGCGCAAATTTCGTACAAGCAAAATTATTTCAGTTATCAATCGTGAAAGTTATTATTTTCTAAAATCGTTTACGCATAACTCACGTGTATATGTCAAGGGAATACATTTGCTTAAGGCTCAATTCACTGAAACTCCAACATACATGGGATTTTGTAACCAGAACATCACTGAAGATCACCCCAGTTTGCTCCAGAGGGAAATTCGCACTTTTGACGGTTAACATTTTCATATTAAATCTCCGACATGTCAGCCGGAGGAGCCGTCAAAAATTCAACTCGAATCTGATCAGGCGATGTATGGTCTTATATATCCGTTGACAAACTGCAATGCCACGTATCGAAGTTGCACTCCTCGGGGAGTGAAACTTATTTTGCGTATGCTTATCCACCGTAAGAATACACAGGCAGGGAGAAAGAGCGAGCGAGAGATAGGGAGAGGGAGAGAGAGAGAGAGAGAGAGAGAGAGAGAGAGAGAGAGAGAGAGAGAGAGAGAGAGAGAGAGAGAGAGAGCGAGAGAGAGGCGGAGTACAAGGTAACGGGTCAAAATAGTTGCCTTTAAGAGCGAGAAGGCTTGCAGAGTAGGTCCGAGCAGGCTGACGTACTGAAACTTTTGGAATCTTTTTGAGAGCACATACGCGTTGGGTATACGTCTTGCCGCATTTCTTATTCCCATAGGATTGTGGATATAAGAAGACGCGAAAGAAGACCAAAGCCGAAGATTGCATATACATATACTTGGGGTCACAGTGCTCCCCAGCCCCTTGAAATAAATATATATTTAAATCTTTATGTCCGTGTACACTATTAGGATAAAGAAAGCAACGAATAATTCACGCAACTGAACATTTCGCTAATGGGATAAAGTGGACAGTTTCCGTATAGTCCAGTAAACGAGACGAAAACCCACCACTTTTTAGCGTAGAATATGAATTTTCGACTGAAGATGATGGTTGCATATTGGAAGTAACCCCAATAAAATGTTGCCCCTCAACTCGCCTCAACCCTAAGAAATAGGGATTGTACACTTAAAAATCGCCGTGTCTCGATAATTAATAGCCCGATCAAAGAAGGTTTCAAACAAAAGTTGTTTGGAATAATAAAATTCGTATAAAGCTATCTGACGTCCAACCCCCTATCTTTGAAAATAGCGGTACAAAAACGATTCGAAAATTCTCGGTTGATGCGTGTGCGAGCGGAGTAAACACATCGCTGCGTCTGTGTCTGGGTCAGTGGTACTCTCGTCTTTTTGTGCCGCTATTTTCAAGATAGGGGATTTGACGTCCGATAACTTTATACGTATTTTATTATTCCAAACGACTTTTATTTGAAACATTTTTTTATCGAGGTATTAATCATGGAGATACGGCGATTTTTAAGTTTTCAACCCCTATTTCTTAGGGTTGGGGCGAGTTGATAGGCAACATTTTATTAGGGTTACTGTCAGTATGCAACCATCTTCCTTCAGTCAAAAATTCATATTCTACGCTAAAAAGTGCTGGGTTTTCGTCTCTTTTACTGGACTAGTACGTATATTAGTACAGTGGACTCTCTCTCTCTCTCTTTTTTTGTATTGCTCAAGCTCGCACTGCCACGAAAATGATAGCGATACAGGTGTTGCTGCGCCATCTCAACGTTACCTATAATATTCGTTTTTTCATCGCACTAGACATTCTGTGTATGACTGCGTGCATTCGGAAGTTGGTGGAATCAGAAAGCCAACATTTCGAGGATCCAAATACAGGACAGTTAGAATTTTCAGCCGAAGGGTCCGTGTATGCGTACTCTTTGCGAAATGATCATTTTGCATGTGATCTACCTTTTTTAATAGATGCTACTCGATTACTTAATAGATTTTTTTTGGAGTACAACCCTTTGAAATGTTTCGAAATCTTCCTACAAAACAGATTCGGCAGAAAATCGTCGTTATCCTGTTTTTTCTGTATTTTGAGTATGAAAATGATTCCTCTGGAGTGCAACTATCCAGACTTCATATACACTAGCAACCGGAAGAGGTACTAAAATTTCAAAAACACCCGAAAAAAGACTCCTTCAAACATCTACTAATATTTTCCGAAGAGGCTGGATTGTGTCGTATCACTTTTGTAGCTTACGCTTTTTTTCTGTAGAACTCGTGTGTTGAGGTGATGTCACAGGCGAGGGAGTAATTCCTCTGGTCATACTTAACTGTATAATTTTTCAATAAAGCGAGTCCTTTCAAGTAGAACTTTTAGACCCCTACTCACCGCCTGATTTTGAGGTTAGAAAAATGTAGCATGCTGCACTGTGCGTAAAAACCCGTTTGAATCGCCATTCCTCTGGCATTATTCCTCTGGGTTCCTTCCGACATGTGTGATCCAGCGGTATGATAAATGCGCCAGAGGAGTGACACCATCTTGGTTACGCATGTGTGGATATGCATGAGGTTACATAAAAATGATACTCTTAGATTATTGCCATGCTGCTATCAAACGAAGAAAGGCTCCGTAGAAAAAGAGAAGCTAAAAAGCGGAGATACGAAAGGTAGTATCCTGGATTACAAGATCCTGCAGAAAGAGAAAAGTTTAGACAAAAAGAGCGAGATCAATATTTAAAGAAAAAGGAGAAGGAGATATTAATAAACCAATAAAAACTTGATAGGAAAAGGTTTGCATCATTCCTCTGGTCCCACTATTTCGTTCGATTATGATAAAACTTTGAAAACTGAAAAATCAGTGTGATCTATAGGGAATTATATTATATCGATTTGAACTGAAGGCAATTGCAATTTTGAAAGCAAAGAATTACATATTTTTGTTTATAAATTTCGTTGTCCTGCAAAGTGATCATTTCGGGAGAATCACCCATATGCGTTCGGATTAGTGAAATAGAAATCGATATATGTAGTGCTCATGTGAGTATACGGAGTAATATCTTCGCCGATACATATATGTATACTGTATTTACAATCTCCGATTCTCGACCAATATCGCCCGCAGCTCTCAATTACAAAGGTATTGATCGATTTTTCAATATGCGCCTCTTAACCACTGATATTGCAACGAAAATATGCATCGTGCAATCAAAAAAAATCTTCGACTACTCATGGAGGTGAAAAAAACAAAAAACAGTAATATGGGTCCCAAAAAACGGCGAAAGTATCGCATTGAAAAACACAAACGTACCCGATACATTGGGAATAGAAAATTAACCTACGCGATACGCGTATAACTTTTTATCTCGATACATTTAGCTCAGGACCGCGCGAGGCCACCAACAATCAGCGCTTGCGATGATTCTTGGTTGAAAAATGAAAAACAAGAATGGGAAAAAAATGTAATACAGAAATAAGGTTTTTCAGGGAATCTATGAGGCTGGAAACAAAGTCAGTGAAAAGCTCGCCAGTCTCGTCAGCCAGGTACATAACCGACGTAACTCGGGCGTTATACTTGCCACGAGAATATTTTACCAACGCCATCACATCCTCGTCGACCTTTCAATTACCTGGGCCCGGCGGGGGTACATTTTTACTCCTATTTTTTTCGGACTTTCGTCCTTCCTCTCTTTCTCTCGCTGTTTTCCCGAGTTCTCCGCAACAGCGGCGGTTTGAATTTTTTTCTCCACCCTTCCTGCCTCTCCTGAGCTCGTTCTCGCAGCCTCGACTTGAGCTAGTAATTAGGTGGCGCAGTGTGTATAAATTCGTTAACTCTTTAGAGCGCTAATAGGGTAGCGGCGGCGTCGACTACGTATGGGACTCTGTGCGCGTCCTCTTGGTCGACTCAAACGACCCTCACATGAATGCACATACATTCACGTATGCACGCGCCTACATGCACACATACGTATATATTCACAAGGGTCTTTCTCGTTACTAACAATCGTTTACTAAACTCTTTTTTTCTGTCGCTTGCCGACTTTTGCCTTCTGTCTTTTTATTCTTCCGTCAAGTCGTCCTGTTCGCAGCTCACCGAAAGAAAAAGCCACTTATTTCGAGTGCTTTAGTTAAGGGGTTACCCCTACTTGCGATTTTGAAAAAATCGATTTTTTTTATTGCATTTTTTTGAAGTGCAATTTGAAGTGCAGTTTTTTTGATGCCCGGAATAGATGACTCTATGTAAGTTTACAAAAAAAATATTTTCTTCGTGTAAACTGAAATTGAAACTTTAAACGCGTTTTTCTCAAAATGGCATTTTTGAAGTCGGTGACCAAGATTACTCGAACACTAATGAACCGATCTTCTTGAAATTTTGCAGGCTTATTTAATACATAAAAATGTAGTCTTTAATCGTTCGATTTTTTTTTCGAAAAAAAAAATGGCCGTTTTATAGCCAAAAACGGCCGTTTTTTTTCGTTAAAATCGAACCATTAACATTGACTGTCCGCCGTTTTGTGAAAAATGAATATTTTTTAAAATCCTTCGATTAAAGACTAGTTTATACTTATATTTGACTAAATCCAACCGCATTTTTTTTTTCAGATGATCCACTTCGCCGCAATGTTGGTCACCGCAAACCGTGTATATAAAAACATTATTTCATTGACGGCCATTTGCCACTAAACAATATAATATTTCTCCATAAAAAAATTACTGAAAGTTCTTCAAGATGTGTTCTTTAAGATGGTATATTGATCGATTAAACAAGTTTTGTAGTTTTCTTTTAAAAAATTCATGAAAAAGGCCTTTTTTGCGCTACAAGTGGGGGTAACGCCTTAACGGATCTGCGAAAGGTTGAAGTCCAAACAACAAGTCGATTTTCGATAATTTTTTGTGATGAGAGATGTGGGATGACGTGGGTCAGAATTTGAGACACAATTAATACATAATCTTGCCAAGTTTGAGTTTTTTCATTTATTGAAAGTTATTGACAAACAATGAATTTATGATTATTTAGAAGAGTCGCCGTTGCTTCATGGCCAGTCAGTGTAGGTGGTCCTGGTAAACAGCGCGATTTAAAATGAAATGTAAAAAAAATCACTGTCAGCAGAATGAGAAAATTTTGCATAACCGAAAACTTTGTGAAAATTTTTGAAAATAACGAAAATTGCCAGTTGTAAAAAAAAGGTTCGATTTCCGAAAAAAAACAACTCCAATAATTTGTTATCAACATACTTTGTTATTAATGTGCAAATATACCAAAAAATAATGCAGTCAACGATATGAAATGTGCTTTATGCGAAATTGAAGTAAATTGGATGAATGGAGTCTGTGACGATTGTTGTTTTCAAAATTTAAGCTGCAACGCGACTCCGATGCAGCGAATAAGTAGAAGCGATAGAATAGAACAGTGGAGTGTCCACGCGCGATGTCGCACTTGACGGTTCTTCATAAGCTTTTAATTTTAAAAATACCATTTTTATTGGATAGTTTTATAGCCTAGGGTCTCAACTTCCATAATGCAACAAAAACGTTGTAAACATGCCAAAACTTGAGCGAGTTATGATGATTTTCGTGAAAGGTCTGATCACCCAAGACGCTACGGCGAATCGCCCCGCCGCAATTCACACTTTTTTCTTTTGCTTTTTTCTCAAAACTCTTTTAGAAAACGGCGTGAGTCGTTACGACTTACACCGACTTCTCTGCGAAATCGTAATAACAAATATAATACTCATATGTATAAGAATATTATAATTTTTGTGCAATACAGTGATTCTTCCAAGATTATTTATTGCAATTACTTCGAATATGTTTTTCTACTATCAAAATAATGTCTTTTGTTAGCTAAAGCAATTAAAAAACTAGTTTTCAAAATATTTTCATTTTACAGTGCATCTGAAATCTCCGGTGCCGTTATTCGTCCATTCACTGGGTGGTTTGCCCTATACGTATGGAGGCCGAGTTGGAGGCTAAAAATCACTTTATCAACTGTCGACATTCGCAGAAGTTGTTAGACCAAAAACGGGCAGTTACAGGGGCAAATCGCGTCCCTTCTAACTTCCTCTTTGCCGTTTATGTTTTATACACTGCTGTGCCACAGGGGGTTTGCAAATTACTACTCCTGATATCTCAAAGGACAAACTAAATCTTCGTCCGTTAATCCAATTCTTTTGAGTAACTCCACGTAAGTAGTAGAGCTGTACCAGTTCTCACGCAGGCTACTGAGGGGCGAGTGGGCGGGGGAGGGGGGGGGGCGGTCCAGCGTGGGGAAACAAAGTGCAGAGGTGTGACGTCACCGGGGGATACCAGGGAGTGAGGAAGCTAATTGTAGGCGAGAATGTCTCTGGGGAGGGGATAGCCATGAGGTCCGAATGCTTATCATAGACCGGCGATTAAGGGGTCTTCTCACTTTAGACGCTAAAAAAGGTTATTTTCATGCATTTTTTTATAGGTTTATATTGTAGATATTGATATAAAAGTTGTTACACTCAATAAATCCACTTTCGAAATACATTGAAAAACAAAATTTAATTTATTTAAGTCACTATTTATAGACGGAAATGGTAGTTAAAAAAGTGTCCTAAAAAAATTGTAGGTCAGCGCTGTTGACGAAATCTCGAAGATGGATCATCCGAAACAAAAAAATTAAACGGTTTTAGATTCAGTTTTTGGCAAAAAAAAAAGAAAATATCAAAATTTAAAAAAATCCTTGATATACGCTATAGCTATAGTTGTAAAGAATATGTGGTTAAAATTTCGTAAGGATCGGTTACAGTAGTTTCGAAGATTTTATCAACAAGCCGTCGTAAAACGTTATTTCGAGAAAAACGAATTTAAAGTTTGTTTGGGTTACATAAATACATACATTTTTAAAAATGTATTTCGAATGTGTATTTACTAAGTGTAACAACTTTTATATCAATATCAATAATATAAACCTATAAAAAAAAGACCTCTTTACCCTTTCAGTCACAGTGGGACCGCTACGGCCCACCCTTTAAAAAATCACCTCAGAGCTCTAATATTGAACCAAATGCCTCTGAAAATACGGATCTAGGGGTTTTTTGAGTCGCTGATCACGAATATGAGGTCAGATTTTGACAATTCAAAATGGTGGATCCGATATAGTCGATCCAACTGGGCCGTAACAATAAAAATGTCAATCACATAAAATCCTACTTTATCAGGAATATTCCTTCAAGATACATTAGAAATAAATATTTCAGTTAATTCGAGATCATTCTGCAACCAAAATAATTTATGACTGCAAAATTAAAATCCGTGGTTCCTTATCATTATCATTGATGTGCACTTCATATATATATATATACACACACACACACACATTGATATTTATCACTTCCGCCATATTGGATCCGCCATGTTGAATTTTGAAAATCTAATGCCGGATTCGTAATCAGCGATCCCGAAAACCCCCGAGTACCAATTTTCATCAAAATCGGTGCAGATGAAAAATGCATGACTGAAAGGGCGAGAGCGAAGCCACCGTCGATGAACGGTTTGCGGGGAAGGGGGGAGAGGTATCATTGATTGGCGGGTAAACGTTGAAAACCCATAGATCTTGTAATTTATTATAGACACAAGAAATTATCAAACCATAATCGACGCAGGTGGAGTGTTTTTATTTCTAGATTATTGAGAAAAGTCTGGACGAGAAAAAAATTAGGCATATGTGTGTCTCTGTGTGAGTGAGAGAAAGAGAGCGAGAGAGAAAGCGCGAGCGAGCGAGAAAAATTTCCATACATGGCTGGGAAAATAAAAATAAGAAAATAGCAATAATAAAAAGCTAGTTGCCATATGAAAGATAGCCTTTCGAAGCCCATGTAAGGATTTATTTACTATATATGTATATATTTATTTACTAGCAGCTATGAAAAGTGTCATTCTCCAAAAAAAAAAAAAACAAATTTCAATTCGTCGAGGTATAGATTCCATTCCGAAAGATAACGTTAATGTGTTTGCATGTGTGCGTGTACGTAGTCCACTCCGTCACGAGTCTCGCTGATGACACTTGAAACTATACAGTTCGTGACAAGTGAGCTACAGGGTTAAAGCATTTTTTTCCATCGACGTTCGTCGATACCACTCTCCAAGCGATGGGAATTTTTTTTTATGGCTTAGAGTTTTGGATATTCAAAACATATATGAAAACGACGTATTTATTAGAAAAACTATACATTTTCGGGATCTATCGCCGAAAGGCGATAGATTTGACTTCGACCGCGACTTCGACCGCGCAACCCATGGGCCACTTGAGCACAGTTGCACTCTACGCCTGCATTACCCAAAAATTCTTTTGGCCCCATGCATTCCAACTGGCTGTTTTAAAAAGTGTTCTGGTCTTCCTGGGTAATCTATACCAACGCATTATTAGAAAACTCTGGTGGGGGTGATTCTGTATTATTTTTTTCGAGACAGAAGGGAAAGACGAACATTATTTTTCGGACGAAAGAACCATTTTTAACCACTTGCTGCGCTCAAAACACGTCGCAGTTTGAATGAAGCAGTCAGTTCGCTAACATCATCTCTCTTGGGAATCTTTTCAACTCTTTAATATTGAGAACAACATAGAGAAATCACAAGAAATCTTGCACGCCCAATCCGCGCTCTTAAGTTCCGTCGAAAATGTTGCTGCGTGGGACTCTCTCTCGTGGGTAACTCTCAATGCAGGTATCCCGAAAGTTTTCAAAGATATCTGCTAATAACAAGACACCTGTCTTCAAGCATAAAACGCTATATTCGCCCAGCGTTCGAATGAAGAACCGCTCCCAAACGTTCTCCGCATGTGCGTACTCGCTCTCGGATACTGTGTTATCTGTCAGGGAACTGTAAAATGCTCCATAACCCGATAAATTATGGAAAACTGTTGGAATGAAAAACGATTGTTTGTAATTTCAGTTGGAATTAAAATGGGCAGGGCCTCTATAACTTCCAGTTAGATGGCAATGATCTCGAACGCGAACATCGTCTTGCGCAAATGATTTATTACATACACTAGAACAGCCTCCCACTATGTACCGACTATCTATTGCTGTGGCGCAGGGTGGGAGAAGCGCCAGGCCCTAGCGTGAAGCTCGAAGCATACTAGACAATAAAAAAGGGTTTTGAGGGGCACTGCAATCAGCTGCCCCAGCTGCGCAGAGTCCGCTTGAGAGGATGTTGCGCAACCTCTATTTTTGCAAGTGCGAAGCGGAGCCGATCCCACCGCTGTGCCGATTAAAGAGGTTCCAGTGTATATGACATTGAGTTATTGCTCGAAAACTTGCCCACTCGCTCGGTGTTAAATATATCACTAGTACATTGTCGCAAAAAATGTATTTTATGCGCAGTGTTAGATTTTGAGTTTTTCCACAAACTATGATACGCAATCAGTACTGCGACGCGAGTGATACGTAGAAAGCGATTGGTTTTACGAACAACACACGTAGTAACCAATACTAAATACTTCATGCTGTTGATGTATATCTTTTGCTAGCTTCTCCTTATCAGTCTTTACTGGAACACACTCCAAATCGGCATACACAATGAATAGATGTCGCTCTTTCCGGCTACAGTTGGTGAATTGGAGCCACTTATTGGTGTCATTTGGTAATCGGAATGCGCAGTCGTTTATCGCTCCACAATCGACCTCACGTGATCGCAATTTATCCTCTTATCCGAAGTCATGCAAGCACCTGCAAAAAAGGGATTTTTTGTTCAATTCGTCTAGTACAGCAGTTCCTAACCTTTTGAGTCTTGTTACCCTTATGACCTACCAGGGAAACTTATTTAACCCCCCACTTACCGACCCAAAAACATCGCCACGCTTTTTAAGAGTGTACATGCAGCGGGAGAGAGCACAAGCCACGTGGCGCTGATAGGTGATTTTATCACCTACATACTGGGTTCTCGACAGGTTCTTGATCCATGTGAAATGTCCTACAATGTTGTCCTCAGTATCTTGCATGTATAGTATATTGATATGCTTTTCCTTCTTGTGGTGAGTCGCGCGTATTAGAACAATGTCTTTTTTGGTGGTAGTAGTATGCACATTGATTGACAAATGGTTTTGGAGCTCAAGTTATTTAAGTAGAGATATACACCTAGATGGTCGAGGTCGAGGATTTAGAAGCTATGAATATTCCGTCGACCGTACAAGACCTACACTATGGGCCCGGTATCGATGATTCCATGTAAGTTGACAAATTTCATGATTTATTCATTCCCAAATTTTCAAACGCGTTTTTCTCAAAACCACGTTTTTCAAATCGGTACCCAAAATTTCTCGAAAACCAATAACCGATTGCCTTGAGATTTTTTGTGGTTATTCTATACACCATTATCTGGTACTTGTCATAGGATTTTTTTTTTCCGTTACTTAGTTTTTGTTTTATAGACAAAATAATAACTAATTTTTGGCCCAAAAATCACTATTTATGTTAGTCCGCCATTTTGTCATAAATAGATATTTTCAAAATCGGCTGTGACAAGTACTAAATTATAGTATCTAATTTAATAATCTTTTTGTTTTTTTTTCAAATGATTTTTGAAAAAACGCCAGTTGGAACCGTATACGCATATTTTTTTCCGACGCTCCAACGATCATACAATATCCTTCTATATTTTTGATATTTTTAAATAAAGAAAATTAAACATATTTTTGAATGTATATACTTTTAGATAATTAAAACCCCAATCCGAAATTTCAAATAGTTTTCCTTGAAAAAATTCACAAAAATGACCTTTTTCCGGCTCCTAGGTGTATATCTCCCCTTAATTAGGTGTATGGTTACTGGGAAGTCAATATCCTGTAGATTCGATACTGTTGCATAATGTGGATAAGAAGATCGACGGGCACTTTCTCGTTCGGCTGGCCATAGAGCAGCGACTATTTCTCACGCAAAACATGCATGATCGTTGGATTTCACATTAATCATAACCATCTTCATCATTATCTCCCGCAGCAATGAAATACAGCACTCGGCGCGCATCGGATTATACTTATTTACATTAATCGTATGGTTGAGTATTTTCCGTAAAGCCCAGTCACTATCACGTTCTTGAAATTCATCGAGCATGGTTAAAGTAGGCTCCATAACGAGTTGTCCATACCACTCATTCAAATCGCTGGTGTTAAATAGTTCACTGTTTTGCGTGTTAATACTTTCATCGGCATCTTTATCACCACTTGCGAATTCAGCATTGAACACTGTATTAACTTTGACGCTATTGCTCTTGCAATAGTATTTGGCACTTGTTGAATAACTAGTTCTCGATCATCTTTGAGAAATTGTTGCGGCTGGATGTGGTTGCGATTAATTTTGGAACCGGCCAATATCCGACTCTCGAAAGATGTGTCAATCTCTCGCCAGATTAACCCATGATGTTAACCAACTGACTGCATCAATCAAACTGCGACCAGTTTTGATCGCAGCCCGAGTCGAAATTTTCGAGCCGCGTTCAACCCACAAAATGAAGGCGAGCAGAAATCGGCGTGAGCGGATTATTGGGTATCTAAAGGAGGGTACAATGGTTGAAAGTACCATGCGTTAGAGCCTCCGATGAACCTCCGGCATGGCAGAAAGTAGACTTTTTGACTCAAAGGAGGTCAGTGAGGCTCACAATTGAACCTACGGAACCTCAGGTCGGCCTACTTCGAGCGCTCCCGCAGAACCTACTGCCCCCCCTTTCGGCCTACTGTACACTGCTAAACAAAAAAATTAATTTATATAGAATCTATTTAAATAAAATAGGTTTTTTCCTTGTCTCACAGCCTACTACGATCATATTTCTTTCAAAGATATTTATATATATTAATAAAGATGAGATTCAAATTAATCTTTATTTGCTTACAATGTACACTGTAAAGCTAAGTGTACTATATGCATAAAATATTTCATAAATCGAAAATAAAATGAACTCCTTAATTGAGAGCTTTACCACAAGAATTTTTCATCGTAATTCGTCATTCCCTGGCCTTTAGAAATGATTTTTTTCGAAGAAAATATTTGCCCTATATGCGACTTGAACCTAGTCCTACCTAATCATAACTACGCTCCGCTGCCCCTATGCTACCGAGTGCTTATAACATTTTGGTCGTTGATATGGCATAAGAGACCAAATGAATACCTCTAACTATTTGTTGTTGTGTGTGTATATAACACACACACACACATAAGCTATATGAATTAGTTAATATGATTGTGATAACTAGAGAGTTTCATCGAATAACATGCTATAGATTTTTCGAACAAACCCGCGCGCACACACACACGCACGCACACACACACACACACACACACACACACACACACACACACACACACACACACACACACACACACACACAAAATTCCTCTCTCTCCACCTTCCCTACCCCTTTGATATGAGTGTTGCAATAAAGATGGACCGTTAGTTCAATCAAATAGAAAAATGGTTAACTCTACGAAAATTCTATTTAAGGTCAGTTAAAAAAAATAACTAGATCCATTCAGTGAACTTAACTAAATTGTTTTTTTGAACAGATGAAAATGTTGAACTGATGAAACCGAATCACAGATTTATGAGGATCAAATAAAACATGTAGTTATTGGACGATATTAAATAGATTGATTTTCTATAAATAAACATTTGTGAAACCAATAATTTTAATAATGGAATGCAGTTAATATCATATTTAGCGGAAAAAAATAAAAAAATGCTTCATACATACACGTGGAAATATTTTTTAAATTTTCGACGTGCTAAAAATGAAAACAAAGAAAAATCAAACATTTTATTTAAAATCGACGGTAATCGGCCGTCGCCATTTATCAACTCATTATTGAATTAACAAGAAAAACAAAACGAACAAAAGCAAAATGAAAAAATTAAGAAAAAATCGAATGAGGTTGAACTCTAAACCGACAATTTCAATCCTTTAGAACATGAAATAGACTATAATTAACACTCTAACGATCCATATAGATATCAACATTATATGTTATTTAGATCTACACTGCCAGCCAAAAGTTTTCGGACACTCCACATGATCGCAAAACTTTTGAGCGCTGGATAATTGCCAAATAATGTTAGAGTAATATAATTCATTTCATTTATTATTTCACGAAGATACTATAAAGATCTATACAATTAAGTAATCAACAGAGCTTTATAGTATCTTCGTTAAATAATTATTATTCTATCATAAGTTTTCAATGATCCAAAGTGATATTAAGTTTTGCAGTTTTCTGAAGTGTCTGAATACTTTTGACTGCTAGTGTATACTAGTGAATACTTTTGACTGCTAGTGTATATTCGAATATATTAATACAACCACATATTTCGAGTATTATATATATATATATATATATATATAGTATTATATAATATATACCGTCGCTTAAAAGTTTGGATACACCAGTCGATATTACTTGCTGCACTAAAAGTTACATAGCTTCGTAAAAAAAAGATAACCAAATTTACCGAACGGCGTTTTGACGGGAATAAGTTCAGCTTTATATTGCTTTTCTGAAATATTTTTTTATAATTTTCTTTTCGACCCAGTACGCACTTTTATACATGACTGATTTTCGGTTTTTTTTCGATCATCGAGAATAGGGTGCATGACTTATGCAAAAAAAAATTGTTACGTTTATCCATGATAAACTTGAACGGGGTAGCAGGAACTCCATTTGCGTTTTTTATAAAGTTTTGTACGATTTTTTTCGCAATGTTATTTTATTTTTTGCTACAAAAGACTAATTCTAGATAATGCAATGTAACTCAAGAACTAGAGGGTCTAAGAAGAAATGTCAAGGACGACAAACGTCGCGTAAGCTTATACTGGATAGACTGGCATTTTTTAAGAATTTTAATCCCATGTTTAAGCCCATTTAGCCCAATTTTAAGCCCATTAATCCGATAGAATTGGAGTAAGACTGTATATACAAGCATTCTTTTATGAATTGCCTATTAAATAATAATAAATCGATATTGAGCAAATTTGATTGTTTTCGCATATTAATATTGCAATAATAATTTAATAAGGGGACGATGTATTTTTATTAATTTCGTATTATTTTCGTCATCGAACGGTTTCCCGATCAGGCCACAATGGAATGATGATGGAGGAGATATCGAATTTGGGCCGAAAGCAGGTTAGGTGGGGTCGAGGCAACAGTTTGAGATTGAAAGCAGGTTAAGGAGGCCTGTGCTCTGCACGTTTCACTGAAACTGGGGGTCGAGAGAAGGTTTGGGAGGTCTAATAGAGGCTACACTGGACCAAGGGGAGGTCTCTTCATGGCACTGAACTCGACAAATGGGGTTTGGTAGGTTCAACGGAGGCCGGCGGCTTGTGCATTACAAAAGAAATAGGTTCTGCGAGGGTTCAGAGGAGGCTAAAAATTTCGACTCGGGAGTAGATGATTAAAAATGGTTCTGGCGTCCAAAGAATAATTTTCGTCGTTCTCTTCTATCTCGGAAAAAAATGTGACAGAATCATCCCCACCAGCGTTTTCTAATAACGCGTTGGTGTAGATTAACGAGGAAAACGAGATAAATTGAAAAAACAGCAAGTTGAAATGCATGGGGTCAAAAGATGTATTTTATGGGTACTGCAGGCTTAGAGTGCGGATGCGCTGAAGTGACGCATGGGTTGCGCGGTCGAAGCCGAAGGTCTTTCAGCCATAGATCCCTACAGTTTATAGTTTTTCTAATAGGGGAAACCGGGGCAAAATTGTATAGCGGGGCATAATGGGACCGGGGCAAAATAGGACCGGGGCAAAACGGGTTTGGGGCAAAATGGAATAGTGAAAATCAACACTGCTGGAAGATACGTCATGAGGGCAAAACGGGACTGGGGCAAAATGGGCCGGAGAAAATCAGGCTCCTCAGAAAGAGGCGGTTGGGGCAAAACGGGATCGGGGCAAAATGGGACAGTGGAATAATTCGATGCAGAAACGAAAGAAATGCAGGGGTAAAAAACGAGGGGTAATAAATGAGTGAAAACAGGTTTTATTGAATGTTACACGATATTTGGGTCACACTCTACTTATGATACTATAATTTAACGGTGGCAATGTTTAATTTTTATTGCTTGTTTAACTAAGCTAATTTTTATCGGCACGATTGTCGCAAACGTACTCGATTAAGTTATCGTCAGCATGGGCACATGAATAGTGGGCCCATTTCTCTTATGAATTACAACGAATCCAGGATTCCTTGGATTTCGAATATAAGCCCCCGCAGAAAAGGCATGATGCATCATCGTCGGTTGTTATCGACGCCGATGCATTAATGACTATTAATGCAGTCTAAAACTTCAATTGATTTTTTGATATTCATTATTTGACCAAATATAATGATTGGACATGCGGTTAAGGCAATGTTTCAAGGTCGACTCGTTCGATTTCGTTGAAATTTGATTAATCGTAGTAATTTAACATTAAAGAAGACGACAATTTTTATTTGTTAACTCAATCGCTTAAACAATTATTATTATTTTTGACTTTACAACAACAGTTCGTTCTTGGCTCGTCGGGATTCGTTGAATCCAATAAATTTAAGTACTTCAACATTCAAAAAAATACTGATTTTTCATTGGTTATTAAAGTTTGTTAAACAATTACTTTTGATTCTGCGGTCAGAACTGTACCAAACTTGACGTAAATTGTTATTTGAGCCTTCTTATTCGATTGGTACAATTTCTTTGTCGTTATTAATTATTTAAATAATCAAGTAATTTTTATAATCTGACGCGTGCAATTTATGGTTTTTTTTGTTTTTATCTTTCTTTGTTTTTTTAAATTTATTTTCTGCCAACTGCACGTTACTGATACTGATTTTCAAGCCATTGATGAAAATCTAACTCTTGTCAATTTTTACGTAAATTGTTTTATGAAACTAGGACCGCCGCTCCCCATGAAATCGACGGATATGTGTCGACAAATATATCGGTCAGTCCGTATTATCTGCGTATATGTGGACTGCAACGAACCACAAGCACCATTTAGATTAGATTATGTTTCAACAGCTCTTTCATAGAGCCGAAGCATGAATTTTCCTGTCATCCCATTTTGCCCCAAATTCAGCGGGCTGCGACACTTCATTTTTGTGTGTCCCATTTTTCCCCGATTCCATTTTGCCCCAATTTGATATTCCACTCCTCTTTGTCCCATTTTGCCCCTATCCCATTTTGCCCCAAATCAAGCACCAAGAAACTTCATTTTTTGCTATCCCCTAAATAAGCCATTTTTATATATGTTTTGAGTATCCAAAACTCCAAGCCATAAAAAAATTCCCTATCACTTGGAGAGTGGCTACGAAGTCGATGAAGAAACAATGCTTTAACCCTGTAGCTGACTTGTCAAAACCTGTATAGTCTTAAATGTCATCAGCGAGATTCGTGACGGAGTGGGCTACGTACTCGCACACATGTAAACACCTTAACGTTATCTTTCGGAATGAAACCAAGACCTCGATGGACTGAAATAGTTTTTTTTTTGGGACAATGACACTTTTCATAGCTGCAGCTGAAGATAAAGAAAGCCTTATATGGGCTTCGAAAGGCTGTCTTTCATATGCCAGCTAGCTTTTTCTTATGGCCGAAAATATTCGTAGCGATATATGGTAGTTTCTCTCCCTCTCTCTCCCTCTCTCTCTCTCGCTCACTCACTCAATGGCTCCCACACTCACTCACTCACACACACACACGCGCACACACGCGCACGCGCACACTTGTCTAATTTTTTTTCAATCCAGTAAAAACATTCCATTACCCATTACATTGTAAAGGGTAATGGATTTTTTTTTACATTACAAATTCCAATGTAATGAGCAATGGCAATTGTTTGCATTACAAAATGTAATGTAATGAGTAATGGAAATTTGTTACATTACTGAACGTAATATAATGGGTAATGAATTTTCTTTTTCGTTAAAAAGTAAAAATGTAAAGTAATGAGTAATAAAAACGCTAATGCATTACAAAAAGTAGTGAATTATTTGCAACCCTGCCTACAACAAACCTCCTCACCCCCTGGTATACCTCCTTCCTCGCGACGCCGCACTCCTGCACTTGGCTTCCACGCGCTGGACCCAGCAACCTGCGTTAGAACTGGTACAGCTCTACTACTTACATATGTGTTCTATGCCGTAAGGAGAAGTGGGATCGACATTTCGCGATAAGGCCAATTGACTCAATTACTCGATGCATTAACCCAGCACCCAGTTCCAGTGTACTTATAGTTTCGATGATACAACATGTATACGTATAAAGATGCCGTGAAAAAGATCTGTCAATAGGGAAAAAGGACGTATTCATATATTCATATAATCATACAATGAAACAACGCGTAGAGAGCAAAATCAGTAGATAGAGCAAGAATACAGACAGAGCGAGAGAGGAAGAGAGAGAGAGAGAGAGAGAGAGAGAGAGAGAGAGAGAGAGAGAGAGAGAGAGAGAGAGAGAGAGAGAGAGAGAGAATATTGGGAGCAGTAATTTGACATGTCTTTGAAAAACTGCGGGAGTTCGACGATCAACCTCGCCGTTTTAATACCGTTTTTATCGATCAAAAGAGTGCGCCCACATATATGTGCATGTATGGATATCTATACATATGGTCTTTACGTCGAGTTTAAAGCTTCCTGTGACAAGGCATCAGCGACACGGTTAAGCATTTTTTGTGGTGTCCAAGGTAGCATGTACAAAGTCAATATAGTGCTAGGATCCCACATCGAAAAAAGCGTTATAAGTTTTACGGAGAGAACCGGTTGATAAAATACCAACGATCAGCCCTGTCGCTTCCCAGTGTTTACCATAAAACTGTTTACCACATAACCTCGCATACGGTATGCACAAACGTGGTGTAAATAGCATTCTTTTTTTCTTCGACTATTGCCTCGAGTGTGCGACAAAAATGTATGGTAACTCGCGGCAATTCCTCTTTGTAATAAAACCCGATGACGACAAGAATTGAATGCATCTCGCGTATCACTGCTGTAATGATATGAAGTACTCAATTCAATGGCAAATCCTACACACGCACGCACACACACACACACACACACACACACACAAACACAAACACACACATATATATATATATATATATATATATATATATATATATATATATATATATATATATATAAGGGTGTGCGGAAAAAATCGATATTTTTTTTTCGGTTGCATCCACCAAAAAAACGTGAATTAAGGTAAAAAATGAAGAATCCTCGAAGGAGAGCTCAAAAAAAATTATTTCGAATGGCGCATTGCATTTGAATATTTTCCATAAGAATAACCCAGGAAAATATTGGGATTTCTGAATGTAGTAGTGCAACTCGTCAGAAAAAAATCACACAAAGATGTCATTAACATATTCTCATGGAAAATCGAATTTCCAACAAAAAAGTTTTTACGAAAAATTAGCTCAGAACAACCGTTCAAGTGGAATCGCTGTCTGAAATTGAATTGATAGAAAAAAAAATAATTCAAAAGGCTGTAAAAATCGAACTTTTCGCTTTACGAAAAAACTTTTTGGGTTTTTTTTGTAGAGAATGTTCTGCTCTAACATACAAGTTGCATGAAATCGTTCTCAAAATATTTCTCTGATACAAAAAAGAATCAAGTACAACAAGAAATATAAAAGAAACGACGTCCATCATTGATCGTGTTTCGAAAAGTTTTATTCAATGAATTTGGTTTAATAAGATAAAATAATTTGTTTCTTACATTATAATGCTTGATAATCATTGTTCCTTTTTTTAAGAGTCTGTTTGTTGCAATTAGGGTATTTCTGTCGATGATTTTGCACTACGCCCAATAAATATGGTAGCTGCTCTTCGTTTTTTGTTAATGAACCGTTATATGCTTCTATCAAAGTGACACCACGTTCGGCTACATTGTTAACGACTTTTGGATTAAAAAAAACATCTAAGCAACTCAAATAAGTGGTATTTACCGGCCATAATTCAATATTTACTCTCAAAAAATCATGAGGTAAATTGAATTGCTGGAAAAGAAATAAGGATTCTTGAGTAACGAAATCGCTTATGTCTTTTTTTCAGCAACATTTCCCAATCATTTTTTTTAACAATTACTCACTCGGAAGGATTTTTGGATTATTCTCGAGATTGCAGAGCTCGTACCATTTTTGCCATCACACCTATCAACACAGCATTGTCGAAAAACGACAAAGCAACAATTTTCTCGTTAAAGTACCACAAGTGACTAGCTAATTTTTTCGAGGCAGCCTCCCCTACTAAAGGATTCACTTCGCAATAACGGATGAAATTTTGTAGCAGTGACAGATCTTGATTTGGGGCCAAAATGGGGGAAAAATGTCGCGGTTTCCCGTTCGTGGCGCTAGTGTGAAGCTTGTAATTTTGCACTACGAGCTACCGCATGCTGCCGCCAGGTGGCAGCATGTGCTATGGCGCGCACGTCGCTTAAATAATAAAATTTAATTTCAGACAGCGATACCACTTGAACGGTTGTTCTAAGCTAATTATTCGTAGGAACTTTTTTGTAGGGAATTCAATTCTCTATCAGAATATCTTAATGACATTTTTGTGAGATTTTTTTCTGAAGAGTTTTACTATGACGTTCAGAAGTGCCAATATTTTCCTGTGTTATTCTTATGGAAAGTATTCAAATGCAATGCGCCGTTCGAAATAATTTTTTTTTTGAGCTCTCCTTCGAGGATTCTTCTTTTTTTTACCTTAATCCACCTTTTTTTGGTGGATGCAACCGAAAAAAAAATATCGATTTTTTTCCGCACACCCTTATATATATATATATCGGACCACACGATTCCGTAGCGAATCTTTAAAAAAAAATATGGGGTCACATTAACCCCCAGCATTTATTGGCTTCCGATGTTTCCATAATGATGCACTTTTGGAAAAAATGTACGCAGGTTTTCTAATGCAAATATATTCAAGGTTTATGTTGGACAGCTAAACTTAAAAAAAAACATTCTCGAAAACCGCTGTGATATTCGAAGCCGTGCACAAAATGTCGGTCTCATAATGACTCCGTGTGCTCTCATAGGCATATTAATATATATATATATATATTGCGAAAATACATGTTCGAATATAGGTTAAAATGTCAAGGATTCAAGACTACGCGTACTGAAATAATTTTTTTTTTTTACAATTTACCTGGACCATCAATTTGCACAGGGTCTTGCAGGTCTGCTTCAACATTTCTTCACGTGCTACTCCGTCGGCGTTAATTTTTTTCAAATTATTTTTTACTTTTTATAATCTTTGAATGCTTATCATCGTTTTCGACGTCCATACTTGTTATTCTAACGTCTTCGCTTATTTTGTTAACAAAAATAGTTTTCCCTCTCGTTGAAAACTCTTCGAACGGTTTTCAAGGCGTATTAAAAGATTTGCCGCAACCGATGAAAGAATTGCCTTCAGCGGTAAAACGATCCCCGATCAAAGAATGCCTTTACGCCACAATCCCTTCATTCTTCACTGCTCAAATATTTCTTTTGCCACGTTGCAGCTTTCCATGCTCAGATTGTCTGACCTTACGCGCGTAACACGTGCACACAAGCGCATACGCACATACGCTACATATATCTTCCCATTTTCCTCAAAGGCCATTATTTTCTAAGAGGAATTTTCTATAGAGATCTTTCCTCGTGGCTGTGTACATGGCTGCAAGCTTAACGGTTCTCTTCTCATGAGAAAGTTCCTTTCGCCCAACCCCCATCCTCGTTTACATAAAAGGCCCAAGAATAAATCAAATTCTTCGTCTATGCAAGACAAACTTTTTGGTCAAGTATCACGTTACTGTAGCGTTGCTCAAAGAAACTGTAATCGAAATTCTTGGACTGCAAAAGCGTTTGCAAAACAAATTGCGCAATAAAACATCCAGGATATCCATTCTGGATGCGCAATAAAACATCCAGGAGATTAGAAAGGTCTATCGTAATCAATATTTTTAAATACACAAATGTAAACGAATAAACAAAACGATGCAATTCATTTTACTGAATAATTGTATCGAATGTGAGAAATCAAACTTATTGTCTAGTATGTATGTCTGGTTTTTGAATACAATATTTCTTTGCATTTGAATACCACTTGGCGGTATTATTTTAAAAAATAACAAAATACTTCTGAAAATAATTTGTCTGGAAATTTTGTTAAAACCCTTCGAGAATTTTATTCATTTTTAGAGTCGTTCATGATTTTTTTATTATGCTTATATTTTCTATGCAAATAAAAGTATTTTTATTTTTTATAAGAAGGGAAACTTTTTCACCGTCGTTCAAGTTTGGAGTTTGCATAAGTATCATCAGATCGTTTCCGAGTAAAAACATTATTAAATACAGGACATTTAGTACAGTTAAAGTTACACAAGAATATGACTTACAATTGGCTAGTTTAAGATGCAAAAACACATGTAACAGCTCAATGTCAAAATCACGACGAAAGGAGAAACATGTGCAAAATTCCGATTTCATATTGAAAACTGGCGAATAATTATTATATATAGCTGTACGTATTTCGCACTACAGTGTACGAGAGGAAGTTGACCAGTCGATTCAACACGCAACGTCACTCGAGTTAAGCTTCTTTCATGGCCAGTAGTTGTCATATAAACGAGATAGCAGAGAGGAAGTTATATCACATTTATTGCTGAAATGAAGTTCGTCTAGAATTGAGAAAGCTTGCCGGTCGCAAAAATTTACGCTCCTATCAATCCATACGTATATATACACCCACACACACACATCCATACGTACTGTATTTCTATATACGATGAGCGAATAGAAGATCGAAACTTTTGACCCCTCGGTCCTATGTGGGGCCGACCGGACACCATTGTCGTGAGATTTTCATTGTATACTGAGAGTTTCTAACGAATTGCTTTGCCGGAAAAACCCCTTCTCCGTTTATACTTTTTTTCACTCGCTTGTCTTCATTTTCTCTCTTTTCCTTCCCGGCTCGTCCTACCTCCTCTATTCTTTAGCTCGCCTTTCCCAAGCCACAAAAGTACGACTTTTCTACGATAAAGCAACGGAAAATAATTAAGTAAAACCTAATCTGGTAGCGTCCTTCTGAAAAGTAAAATGTGCCACATCGTTAAAAACATTCCAGAATGAGAATCTTTTGGATCTGAAAATCAAATTCTTCTCAATAGAAAAAAGTTCACGTACCATTGTATAAATTGCACTGGCCTAGACACATGAGTGAATTTTCGCCCCTCGCCACCTTCCCCTAATAAATTCCACGTCTACTCTAGCGTAGATGATCCGTCAGCCACGTTGAAAGTTTGATTTGATTTTTGACTTGCGACGGAAGTTGTAATCTGATTGAGGTACTTTTTCTTTCGAGAGAAAGTTGATCCACTGGTGTTGACCCTTTTTCGACCCCTATTATCTCCGCACAGTCCAATTTTTTCCTTTGCCTGGGCTCTCGTAAGAGCGAAAAAAAACGTAACTCGTATACTCGAGCTAAATCTAATATACAGGTTGTTCACTCTTTGCGGTTTTGTTTTTCTGGACATATATTTAGTTATAGCAAACGGATGACGGGGGTGTGGTAAAGGTACGAAGGGGCGCCTACAAACTGCATAGACGTAACATGTACACACGGGCATCCGGAGAATGAAAAAGGCAGAGAGAGAGAGCGAGAGAGAGAGAGAGAGAGAGAGAGAGAGAGAGAGAGAGAGAGAGAGAGAGCGTAGAATAGCATAGCCGCACAGTGACAAACAAAGTTTGACTTCACATATCCGGTAAATGGGGCGGTTGATATAGCGTTTTGTGTTTCCCCCAACGTGCACCTTACCCTTGAGCGAGTAAACCCGGTTGTGTCGGTTTAGTCTGTCGTGTACACGCACATATATATTTGAGTATTATGTATGCGTGGGCGCGCGCGTGTGGCTATGTGTGTATAAGCGCAGGCGTCAAGCTCTCTTCAACCCACTGCGAAAGAGACGCAGAGAGAGAAACTGGCTAGGATTTCAACATAGAGAAGCTGAGAGAGTCCCACCACTATTCATGCATTCGCGTACTAGGCTAGTGGGTAGTACGTGCCCCACGTCTCGTTAACCTAACTTATTACTTGCCCTAACTCACAGCATAAAGCCGAAAGCACTCCTCTTTCTCTCTCCGTCTCTCTCTCTCTGTACTTAAATTTTTCTATCTTCCCGTCGCTCTATCTGCTTCCCTATCCTTTTGAGCTTAGAATGGACCCAGGCTTCTCTATCCTCAAGGTCTCGTCCGCAAAACCTTTCCGACTCTCGGACTTTCTCGAGCCTGTCTCGCTAAACCTTTTACGGTAATACATCCACGGAGGGCCAACCTCGACGACGATTTCACCGTGCAAATTCACCTTTTTTCTATTCCTTTCCACGGTGCCCATGGTCTTGTATGGGAGCACGAACCACGGCCACTTGGAGCACTTTTACATTGGCATAGAGTAGTTCTTCCGATAAACCTGAATACTGAAGTCCGACCGTAATGATGCCGATTCTATTCGCATATATGTGGAGAATGTGATATTTATAGGAGCTAGGCATGACGCTTAACGGAATCGAAGATATCGTCACTGCGGTATTGAAGCTTATGATTGCACACGAAGTTGATTATTCCACTATTGCTTCGAATACAATTTACAATTGAAGCGGGAGAATGCGAAATATTATTACGCTATGGTGCAAAATACAATTAAATTCCGAAGGGTATAAACACGGTTGTAGGTCGGGGAAAATGGAATTGCATGTCTGTATATGGATAATAGGAAGGGAAGAACGTGGAACGGGCCGGTCATATCCGCGAGGGATCTCCAGTCACTGCTGCTCTGCCGGGCAGCATCGTACAACGCTGGATACCCGAGCACGGATTCCTCCCTGCATCCCACCTACAACCATCCCTTTTCGTCCCTCTTCAGCCCCCGTATTCGTGAGGTTTCTCGGTGGCGTCGCTCGCGTTACAAACCGACGCTACCTTATCTCGAAGTAGCGGAATCGTGCTCACAGAGCGTGGCCATGTCGCGAGGCTCTCGCTACGGATTAACGCATTACGGAAGTTCCGCGGGTTCTAACGGCAAACCTTAAAGCTCGTATAGAACGACAGTGTGCCGGGACAGTATACACTCGTGACCGAATCTCGAGATGCTCGATGCTTGCGAGCTGCCAACCTTGTAGCGACGTGAGGCATACTTACCTCTGGACCACGTCTCCATCCGCCGTCCCCCCCCCCTCTCTCTCTCGCTTTCCTTGTGCTACTTCCTAGTTGACATTCCCCTTGTCATCCCTTCTGATCCGACCACGTTGTTTGATCCCCAAGTAAAAACATGTAAAGTTACTCGATCAATATGCAGGTGCTATCGATTGATTCAATGGAATATTACCAATGACCAATTGGTGAAACAGCCATTTCTCAATTGGTTTCTGCTCGATTGTACGTCCCTTTAATTAACGCCATCCCGACAAAGGCAGACCCAATCTCAATTTATCGTCAGGGCGCCCGGATTCTCATTTTACCTCGATCGTATGACATTACGTTCCATTCGTACATCTTTCGTTTTACGATTGCTGCCAAATGCAGGGTGCCCGCGTTTCACAAAATTCTTAGATATATCTACTTTGACACTCGATGCGCTAATGGATACGAAGACAATTAAACTGGCCAACATCGTACAATAATGGTACTAATGGGGCTGTACAAACTTAGAAGCGCCATTTGTCGGTGATATTTTAGCGTTTCGTAGCTGCTAGGAACGTTTATTCTATATCGCTGAATTATATTGAAGAGTTGCACTTTGTGCAATTGACGAAAAATGAATAATAAACTATTTTTAGTATCGTGACTATATTGTATCTATTTAATTGAAGAATGAATACATTACCGGATTTGTATTTGAAAATTTCACCCCATTCCGTCATATATCCATGCAGCGATTTCCCAACGATAGGCAAATAATATGAAATTCGTACTTTTCAATTATCGACATTCATTGCCGATACCTACCGCCTCTTTTCCATACAGCTCCTTGTATATTGTTGTCGTATCCGGGTGAAGGGAATATTCTTCGATAGAAGCAAATGTTCCTGTCAACATATAAATGGATAATCCAAAATGAAAGTTAAGTGTCAAATCAATTGACATCGCAATAAAATTCATGTTACTAGGCCATTGTACAAAATATAATGCAAATTGAGTAGAAGAGTTGATTATACAGAATTCGTTCCCTGTTACTATTAGTATCAGGTTGATAAAAAAGTTTTGTCCCAATAATTTAGATATAATTTATTTTTTTATATATCTTTTACAAAACATTTCTAATCAACAATATATTCGCCATCGGTTTCTATGACACTCGACCATCTAGTTGGCAACTCATTTATTCCCTTTGCCCAAAACTGCGGCGGCTGGAACTCAAAGAAATATGAAATATCCCTTCTGAGATCGTCGACGTTTTTGAAAGTTTTGTTTCTCAAATATGCCTTCAAATGTCTGAACAAATGGTAGTCAGATGGCGCGATGTCGGGAGAGTATGGTGGATGAAGAACGGTATTCCAGTGAAGCTCAGTGATCGTTTTGTGGGTTTCCTTTGCGACATGGGGTCTCGCATGCAGCGGAGTAATGCTTCATCATCGATGGTCAACGGTCGTCCGGAACGTTCCTTATCTTCAAGGCTTGTGTCTCCAGATTTAAAACGATTGAACCAACGCTGGACTGTTCGATGAGAAACTACGTTCTCGCTGAATGCATCCTGTATATTTTTAGCAGTTGTGCTTGCGTTCGTGCCGCGCCGCCACTCGTAAAAAATGATCGCTCGAAGTTGCTCCTGCAAGATCGAAGCCATTTCTGTACACTAGAACGCGCGCTCGCCCTTTTATACCCTGTCACGCGGAAGAGTAGAAAACATTCTAGAATATTCTCGACATAGCTCGATGTCATATTGCGTCAATACGTAAAAAGACATTTTTTAAATTTTTGCGACAAAACTTTTTTATCAACCTGATATTAAGAAACCGCTTTGATCCGAACCGGATGTTGATTTCCAGATGAAAATTACACGAATCACGGCATTGTAATTCGACAGATCTCCTCGACAATGTACTTTGCTTCTACGGCATTGCATTTAACAATTTTAAAAAATTAAGACCCTTGCAACGAAAGACTTTTTTGTCAATAATTCGAGTGATGGCATGAACAAAACGACCCTTCGAGTCCATGCTGTCCGAACGGCGAATAAATGTCACTTGAATTGAATTTGATGTATTTTGAATTTGATGTAGAAAATTGAATTTGATGTATTTCGGAATAGAACTTTCGTAGCGTAACTCCCGACAATTAGTGTTCTTTGCACACGGACGATGGGAAATGGTGAAGCTTGGCAGTTGTGCAGGGTGTTCGGTGTACGCTTGGAGAAGCATGGAGCTTCAAGTTCAGCGCGCATAGTTGTGTATACAGTGAAACTGGACGAGCCGGTCCAGCGGTCACAACTGACAGAGTGTGTGGAATCACATTACCGTCACTGCAAGCTTTTCGAGAGCCGTGCTGGGAACATTAGGAGGCTCGGTTGTGTCGCCACGTCGAGAGACATGGAGAGAATCATGATGTTACTTGAACGAATTTACGCTAGTTGTACACCGCAAAGTGTGTGGACCCTTGTGCTATTTATCTCGTCCTCTCTCTCCCTCGCTCACTGTCTCTCTCTCTCTCTCTCTCGCTTCGTTCCTTTACATGACGAACGAATAATCCCTTCAGGCCAACTTCGAGGTGGTCTAACACTACGGCAGATGATTATCTACCAGGTGAACTGTCGTTACCGTAGTTTCACGCCCCATCACACTCCAACACTCGCACACGAGTTGTTCATACTACGTGCACTGCCGCGTGTAACAGCTTTCATCATTGCGACCCAGTTTCGACCTCTTTTCAGCGTAGTGGAATTTCGTCATCTAGTCGTACACATATA